>VZSF01003388.1:324549-392565 GCA_013398295.1 Chionis minor
CGAGGCTATTCACATTGGCCATTTCCTTCTAAAGAAAAAAACTGTTTGAACTACTCAAAAGTTGGCAATGTAAATACATGTAACAAAGATACTAGTTCTAATATTTACTAATATTATCTAATATTAATATAAAACTATTTATTACACAAAATCACTGCTTCACTTCCAGATAATAATACATAAGGGCTGACCCTCCAGTCCAGGAAATACCTGCCATTTCTATTTGGACTATCACTGACAGTATCAGCATTAACAAGAAGGAGAGAAAGACTTGACTAAAGCAAGCCTTTTCCTTTATTTCATGAGTGGCAGGAGTGAAGCATTTATTAGCCAACTGTATACATTTTGCACCTTATTGCCTCTACATGCTAACTCGGAACACCTGGGCCACATGACCATCTGCCTTTCAAGCTGCAACATCAAATGTACTGCTGCTCCCCTCCCTGGGCAAACTCGAGCAGGACACCAGATTATCAATGCTAAAAGCTCTCATTTTTAAGCAAGAAGCCTAGTAGTAGCACTTATTAACTGAGAAACTATTTTGACTCTTTTTATATGGTGAAGCTTGAAAACATTATCCCTATGAGGAACATATAAATGGAAATTAGAAGCTGCTTTTTGCTCAGAAAGCAAGCAACTATCAGCACCACTGAATCTTTGCTGCTTCTTTTATTTTAAATTCTTTGGAACAAAAAGGCCAGCTGGTATTATTTCCATTTCTATCATTTTCTTAAGATTTAAAGAGTAAGCCAAAGTCACAATTACCATACAGCTAGATGGCAGACAGTCAGTGTGCAATAGATAAATCTACCAGCGTTGATGATTAGCCTTTAGCTTTTGAGAAGTAACCCTGCTCATATTGCACTCATAATTTAATTTAAAATATATCATATGAAAATTAAATGCACCTCTCAAACCTGCTGTTATTCGTCATTCCACTTTTTTTCTCTGGGTGTGATCACATTCATTATAGTAACTGTGGGCTACCATTTATAACTTTTCATGTCTTCTGTGTCCAGTGAACTAGAAATAGCTCAACCCAGTTCATCTGACTTACTGAATAGGTGCCCTTACTATAACCAGAGGCTAACAGAGCACATTCAGTATTATTTTCAGTCACTAAATACAGAAGCCTGCAGTAAATGCAAGCTGGTATACTTCAGGCCCGATTTACTATTCATGTAAATAGGTATAATCCTGTCTTCAAAGACTGAATAATTTGCAAGGAAACTAAGGCTTTGGTAGAATTTATAAATTTCGGGAATGGTACCGTCTTACCCATTCTGATTCACCCTCATAGGTCTAAGGGTCTTGTGCCATGTGAAAACTGCACAGGGACTGGCAGAGCCTCCAGCTCTCACACACCAATCTTCTCAAATTCCATAGAAGGGGGAAAGAAGTCCTAACTTAAGTCCTGACTTCCAAGCTCTGAACTATGGAAATCCTGTTCTCAAGAGCGGTATCTACAGAAGTGCTTATAAATTTCACAGAAGCCAGGGCTGGGTGCTTTTTTGCCTCCAAACACATAATAGTCAGTGCTAAGAGAGCAAAAATTTAAACTCTTCAGAAATGAAGTACTTAATACCGCTGTTAAATTCTGCAAAATTAGAAGAGTTGCTAAAATTTCTGTTTCATGCTTTTCACCGCCCAACATAACACCCATAGTTAACAAATAAATGAAGCTTGTTCAAGTAACTTCAGAAAACAGTCTTTAAAAAAAAGCCTAATTGCTAATTTTATAACTCAAAATACAGCCTAAAACCAGACCTGGTTGTGTCTCTGTGCTCACCCCCCAAAACAGACAACATAAGTTTTAAACCAAAAGCTGATTTGATTATTAGGGAAGTAGCTTGGGAACTGGAACATGAAGACTAAACTCTGAGCTGTTACAGACCAAAAATTAGTATGATTAACCCAGTAATCCATAAACATCAATTCAGCAATTTGCTGCTAGTCTATAGAACTACCTCTCTACTGTAGATCTCTCTTCTTTTATACAGACCAAAATGTATGTTGCTGCGGAAGTTGAGCTACCTTGCAAGTGCAATATGGCTGATGTTTGCTATACAATCAATAATAAGGAAGAGAAATCCCATGAAGTGTTTTCATTTTAAATCCCAAAGAGAATTAAAATGCTAATACAGAGGTTTCCAAACCTAGAGCTCAGCTCATATAAAAAGAAATGGAAAGGTAGTTCAAACATACATGGCCAAAGATCTACAAAGCGATCTGAGGTTGCATCCCTTCACTTGAAGTAATTAAGGGCAAATATGGAAACTGCCATCTTAATAGAAAAATACATAACTGCAACTTTTTTGCTTTTAAGTGCTTTGGTTAGTCATTGAACAAATGAGTCTGCAGCTACTCATTTTCAAATGTAGCCAGTTGGTTTACAGAGTGACCACGGTATCTAGAAATCGTAACTCTGGATTATAAGTATCAAGAGTCTTTGTTCAAAATAGTACAAATTCTAAAGAAAAAACAATTTGTTGGTCATTACTGCAGAATTCTTTGAAACCTGTGCCTGTTCACCTGGGAAGAGTTTTAAACATTAACACCTACATAATAGCCTACAGAATGTGCCTAATAAATGCTGATTTACCACTGTATTTGATTAAACTGTATCTCCATCCACAGAAGGTAAATGGATTCTTAAATTACTAGGGATAATTACAGCCCACAAACCTCGTAGACCCCTTGCATCAGTCTTTGTGTAATGAATAAGGCAGCAGCTCCACCTCATCCTACTGTCTGCGTACCCTGAGTTGTATACGCAATGCTGTCATATCATCTCTGTATGAAATGAAAGCAAGTGAATCAGTTAAATCTCACGAGGTACCCCCCTCCCAAAGGCATTACAAGAGGCTTAGTAAGTACCCTAACACCAGTACTGACCCTCCATGCAAAGCAAACAACTCTCCTTACTGCGACCACTGAATCCCTTTTCAAAAAGAGAACAAACCCCAAAATACATTGCTGGATACATCTAAAACTGCACCAAAGATCATGCCATGACGTTTATCGTGACAGGGGAAAAAAATGGTATTATATCAATACTTCAATCTTTTAAACTACCTATATTCCAACATCTTCCAGAGTTACTGGTTCCCACATTTTACAAAAAAAGTTATCAAGACCTTCTTTCATTATTAAAATCAGAAAAATAAAAAATGCCTATTGCTCTTTTCCCTCAATCTCTTGGATGTTTCTCTGCTTACACACAGTAGTATTAGTAACATACATCTACACTGCAATTCAGACCTGACAGATGATTTGTAACTCACTTCTGTAACTTGTGCAGAAGTTCTGGTCTGTGAAATGACCCCAAAAAAGGAGACAATAGAAATTTGTAACAGAAGCAGAACAAAAAGAGGTTGCGGTTTCTGGTGGTTTTTTTCATTAAATGGCTAAATCACTGAACAGCCTTTTTCATTAAATGGCTAAAGCACTGAACATTCCAGTACAGCTAAGTTAAGCTGAAATTTTAGTGGGCATATGTTTTAAACTCAGCCAAATAAGGTTATTTAAAATAATTTCACTTAAACATCAAGGAAGGTTTAGCAGATAGAAGGATAATTGTTAGGTAATTATTAAAAAAACCAATTTTATTTAAAACGGACACACCATCCTAAACTCAATGTTTCTGTACTAATGATGTACAGAAGCTGATTTTTAGACAGAATCAGACTAACATACAAATTGTATTTTGATACCACATTTTCCAACTCCCGTTAAAACAAACTCTGCATGCTGTAGTTGGTCTTCCAGAAAGGACAAAGTGAGAAAAAAGGGGCCATAAAATGTTTTCTTTTTTGATAATGGGAGAAAATTGTCCAGTTTCCAAATTTGTTGTTTACTTTGCTGATAGGAAATCTGCTGTTAATGAAACCTTTGATGATAATTAATTTAACAGCAAAAAAAGTGATTCATTGTCTTTTAATTTAATGCCAAAATTTACTCTTTTTGCTGGTATTTTATAAAAAAAATTGTTTCCCTTGAAAAGCCTCTAGGCAATAGTTTTAAAGTCTACAGAAAGTAGAGAGAGGAAAAGATTTGGCAGAACGCTAATATAAAAAAATAAATTAAGAGGTTTAAGCCAAAAAAGCTCGACAATAAATATCTATCAAATGTTTATTATTTTTAGAAATGCTCTGTTAACACACTATGGGAAAACTTAGGGTATTGCAGTAGCACTTATGCCTAACTCCACAGCTATAGTACAAACTTTGATATATTTGATTCTGCATCACTTCTGAAAAATACCCCAGTATTATTACTCTTCTAAAGACAGGAAAAACTAAACTGCAAGGGACTGGGTACATCTCACCTAGTTTTAGACATCTAAATGAAGCAACTAAGTTAGAATCTCCCATTCCTTTAATGACAGTAGAAAGGACAAGCACACTTACACTGCTAATTTTATGATTCAAACAGTCTCCTGGCAATGTTCATTTTCCTTCATTGACGGTAGAGGAGACCTATAACAGTTAAGCACCTGAACTAGACACCCCAGTTCAATACTGAAAAGTTAATCTGGACCAAAGCAGCTTAGAGGTTGTCTTTACAACACGGCAACTGCAACAGAACTGGGAACAGGACCTCCTCAAGATTCTTGTCAGAAGTGCTCCTGATAAAATAACCAGCCAGAAAAAAAGGAGAAGAACCCTCCCTACTTCCCAAACTACCTCCTATAAGGTCACATCTAGAGACCGAAGTTACATGTAACTGAATCAGTGAGAAAGAACTACGTACAGCACAAATGACTCACTGTGTCTAGTTCTAATTTATCCTTGACTGCCGGGTTGTCCCACACCATGGTAGCGCTCTTGCAGAATCACTTCAGGTTCCTCCGACACCTACGCCCCTGATCTAATGTCCCTCCACGCAGCACTGGCTCTCCCACTCGTGCGCTGCAGGTAAGCAGAAAAAGGGCCTTCTAAGTGATCTCGGTCTGAACTACTCTAAGTTGCTCACGCTGGCACTAAATCAGCCCAGACTGGTTAGTTTCATGTTGTTTAGCTCTGCAGAGAACGAGCTATCCAAAGAGACTTTGGTGCACATCTCTAGACAGACAAAATATGTTCCATTTTGTGGGGAAATTTCCATAAAATGTGTTTCTTCCAAGCAAATCTGAACAGCAGCTTTTGCTTGCATCAATACATTTTAGAAGAATAAAATAAATCTGAAGAAGATCAATTGGCATGTAAGCAAAATATAAGGAATGTGACAAATGAAGGATGTGCTATAAATATGTTACTTCAAGTCTCAGTATTTCATATCAAGGATGTAGAATAACTGAATTCCTATTCTTAATTGTTGTTCTATGTAGTATTATCACTTGAGTCTTAACTCTGGAGTGGGTGAATAATTTTAAAAAATTTAAACTTTAAAAAACAAATGCCACATCAAATGTAGCTCAGTAGGCAAAAAAACCCCACCAAACCTGCATTACTTTTTTGTTTTTGTTTTCTCTAGGTCAAGTATTCTAGTGTTACAACTGAGGAATCCAACAGCCATAACACAAATTATGCAAAAAGGAGAAAACAAATTCCAGCAGGTTTTAGATTGGAATAGACGTTTAACTGCCATGTTTGCTAGCATTGAACTAGATGTTCTGAGGGTGGTGAATGAAGTTAAGTTTTGAGGTATAACATGCAACGTCACTACAATGTACAGTGTGATTCTGGACCTATCACACAGATAAACTGCTACTGAAGGAAATTCCCAGTTTAGCTGAAACATTACTCAATGGACAACCAAAGCAATTTGAGAACATTCACAATATCCTGAAATTAAATATATTTTCTCAAATAATTTCATTAATTTGGAAAAGGATGCTATCACCTAATAGTTTTCATATAATACATTTTATTTAATAAAAATAACTGGGAGTTACTATGACAACTAAAACATAATACGACTATTTTTCTAACAGTCGAGCATATTAAAGGAGAAACACACTCTTCAAGTCACATATGTTCTATTGTAAAACTTTCAATTTTGCTCTAACAGATGGGATGGCTGAATTACAATAGAGTCATTTATGTGTGAGGTAAACTTCGTCAATTTCTTCTTCAATCCATGGTTTTTTTCTCATAGTAACTAATGCTGGGTCTTTGAACAACAACCAACTTTTTAGCCTCTAGAATTTTCTTAGGCTACGCTAGTAATAGTGATACTGCTCCTCATGCTATGCAATGCCAACAAAGAGAGAATTTGAAGAGTAGAAAATGTAGCACATTAAATGAATGACCAATTATACATGTTGACCACCCCGAAAAGCAACCTGACATACAGTTTACTCAGTTATCTTAGACATTTCGGTGTCATTGGTTCATCCTCGTGGACTGACCTTGTGCAACTCTGTGAAACTTGCTTACTCCTCTCTCTCTACTTTCACAGAAAGTGGGAGAGAAGTCCAAACACAATATGTCACCTTGCCATTTTTTCGCAACAGACAAACCCAGTCATCTTTTGCAAGGAAAGTAAGAACTAGAATGTGAAATAATTTTGCATTCAAGACTTCCTGTATTATTCACATTTGCAAGTTGACATCAGGTCAGTTTTAGCTAAAACTAAAATATTTTTAGGTCTAACAGTTTCAGCCACAGTTAACACTCTTCTCTGCAGCTAAGGGTCCTGAGGACATTGTTAAAAATGCTCCATCCAAATAGACATTATAAACTTAAAGCATACATAGTATTAATACACTATTTTTGCTATTTTTAAGGTCTTTTAATGACAATCATTCAACATCCCTACCCTCCCTGAAAATTCAATGGATATTCCAACTTTGTGCTAAACCATCTCAGAATTATAAACTGCTGCTGACCATATAAATTAACAAAAACTGACTGATGTCTAATTGCATGTAGAAATGAAATACACCAATATAGCATCTCTGGGAAGTTTTATGTGCAAAACACTGACATGGAAACAATGGCTTGATGTACTTCATTCAAATACCAATTTAATGTGTTAAAAATATCAAGCGTTTTCAAGAATAGGCAACAGAGGAAGATAGAGCAAATAAGATTTGTCACTGCTAACTTTTTATGTTCTGTACCATTAAGTTTACTTCTGTATACAAGTATAATTATCAGCATGTATTCAAGTCAAGAGGGTCAGGGACATAAGGATGTCCTTTACTAATGCCAACATGGATTACAGAAAACTACTATGAAAACTACCACATAACTGAAAAAAGGCCCAAGGACACAATGATTTTCCAAGTGAAGTAAAAAAAAGCGGTGGTTGGCCAAACCTCGCGTGCAGAAAGCAAAGCACAGATGCATAAAATTTTTAAGTAGGAAAAAATATACTGAGAATTATTATATTAATCTGGACAAATTATTTCAATCGAAATAATAGGGGAAAAACATGACAGAATTGCAGTGTCGTCCATTCTGATCAAAATCACTCTTTTCTCTTGAAGGTGTATAAAGGTCTTTTAAATTATTAATTCTGAATATTCAAAAATAGCAATTGCACCATTTCATTGTTACAACAGGAACAGAGATGAGCATCTTCTTGCTCTGATGAGTTCTGTATAGATTTCAATCTTTACTTTTTGGTGCAGCCTTCATTGTTTGTAAACTAATTTAGTAAAGAGTGACAAAGGTGAATGAATGGATAATTAATGGATGGATAATTAAGCTAATCATTTATGAAGGACCAGATTCTGCTTATATTAAAAGCAACAGGAAAGTTGGTTTATCAGCTCATAAATAAAGATACACATATTTAAAATTGGAAATACAATGCTTATCAATGGTAAATGAGAATATTCTGCTGCAATAAATTCTGAAAATCCAGTGACAACACAATGAAAAATTAATGCTATGACTCTGAAACGGCTGAAAGAAAAAAGGGTTTTCTCAGATGATTCAATGAGGATTTAGGATCTCAAGGCTTTGCACTGCCTTAACTAAGCTTTTGGATGTAAGAACATAGAAATTTATATTTAAATTTAGATGATAAGTTCTGAAATTACATTATTTCAAATCATGAGCCACCCATTAGTTAAATACTGTGTAGATGTTACATCTCCAAGATCACAGACGCCTTGATCATGCATGTATTAGTCATTTTGTGTTTTTACAGAATTTGGCTATTTATACAGAATTTTCCATTTAAGATGAAAAAGTGCCATTCAGGCCTAAAAAAGAAAATTCAGCTACGAGTTTCAAAAAAACCGTACTCCTCTTGAACTCCCAAACTAAAAACTAAGTTAT
This sequence comes from Chionis minor, assembly GCA_013398295.1. Lineage (NCBI taxonomy): Eukaryota > Metazoa > Chordata > Aves > Charadriiformes > Chionidae > Chionis > Chionis minor. The sequence goes on from VZSF01003388.1 coordinate 332,784, forward strand.
AGACTGTCTCATGTAAAAGAACTGTGTGTGAGACTGAGGGTGAGTCAGTGACTTTAGGGTGCCCTGCACAAGCCCGGGGGCTCTCTGATAACGTCTTTCAGGGTGTGATACCTCTGTTGGAGCAGGCTTGGGAGGCCATTTTACTGGTCTGTGTATCACAGCAAAAAATGCTTGTAGTGTAATGCACTCTGATGAATAACTCAATCTGAAAGTTAAGCTAACAGACTTGTTGGACAGTAGTAAATCACTGTCAAACAATGAGACACACATTGATGGTTATAACTCTTTTCTCTGTTGACACATCAATCTGTCTGTCATCCAATTCAGAAAAGAATCCATTACATTAATGTTTCCACAGGTAAATCGAGAAATTCTGATTTTAATCTAATCAGAGTGGTTATTTTTTTTAAATATCAATTTTACCTTGTTTAAATTTCTTCTTTTAAGAAATGAAATTTCAGTTTAAGAAAGGAAACATTTAGAGCTGAAAAACACCAAATATTAATGCAGATAAATGACATTTTTAAAATTAATATTGTTTCTGGAGCAGGTTATATTGTATAAAACAGAAATGAAGCTGCTTCAAATATTATCTTTCTCAAAACTAGAATATTGTCATTCACGAGGATACAGAGGCACCAGATACTTCAGGTATATTAAACATTCACAGGAGTCTTTCCTTACTCGTTCATCAAACAGAATTATCTGATATATATTTTTTCAACCAGATACATACTAATGCTCCACCAAATAAATAACAACTCAAAAAGGCATAATTCTACTGAATCAATGGAGCTGCCCCTGTAGGCCCAGATGGAGATGAAAATCATAGAAGGCTGCGAGACAGGCTCCTTGAACTCATTTCTAACACCAAACTGCACATTTTGCATAGAAGCCTTTTTTTTTTTTTCTTCAAGTTCACATCTGCATTTTTGGAGGAATTTGATTCAGATAACCACCAGAATATGTGATTAATCTGAACTAGATCTATGAGAATTCCAGCTTTTGCACCTTCAGAAAAGAGAAAACGCTTTCCTGATATTTCAGCTTTATAGTGGAGGTTTCTTCTGGTACGGATAAAAATCAAACCTAAATCACCTGAAGTGAGGTTCTTTGTCCTCTGAAAGTTAATTCATGATCTTTATATTTTCAGCCTAATACTGCTCTCTGAAGACCATTTTAGTGCCCACTCAAGTATAACTCATTTGCTTTCTGGTCCAGAAATACAAAAATACTCTTCCTAATTCAGTCCACATGGCTAGAACTTGAAAACTACCTTAATGAGACTAATATAATTGTTTTCAGCTTTTTGAATATTTTCATTAATGACAAGGAAAAGCATGGACATTCACAAACTAGCAAGAGCATCCTAAGCTAAAGGAGCAAAACAGAAATTATTTTTTTCAATAGATTGGATCACAGAGGTAACCTTTGCCATTACTATGTATGTACTTTAAGTGTGTCAAGACAAGATAGCATTAAATTATACAATGCCAGATACGTAGAAATGATAAATGATCATTTCCTATTGATGTAATTCTCTGGGAAGTTTCTCTGAAACATTAGAAAGGTTATCTACCTTAAAAAAAAAAATCATGTTTCTCAGTATGTCAGTACTGTGTTGGCCCCTGTGTTAGCATTTTTCTACATTTGTGAAAGAGCAAGATGAAAACATATGGCAATTTTTTATAGAATAAAAATGTATTACTCAATTGTATATAATTTCTTGTGAAACTTCTCTAGATAGCATAAAGCTCACAAAGTCATGATAGTTGCATATGAATATTGGCAGATGTAATAATTGAAACTTTAAGACGCAAGCAGAAAGAACTTATATTTGTCTATAGCCCGTGGTCTACAACTTGTTTACCTCCACACATGATTTTATCTTTGTGTAAATAATTTTGCATTTTACCCTGCTATTTACTTTTTGGGCTGTGTCTTGTATCTGATGTATTTTAGGTTACTACTCAGTACAAAATAGTTGAATATTTAGGTACCATTGCTTCCACAGAAGGCAATCAAGACAGAGAATGCATATTTTTTTCCTCTCTTAACCTAGAGGTGACCTGCCACTGGAATGCAGTTTCCTCTTTCATCATCATTACTCCATATAAACACTAATAGCACTATGTCATGCAACATTTAAAAAAAACCTAAACAAACAAAAAAAAAAAACCCTCACAGAGCAGTAATTACATTACTGTTTAGATAACAAAGAAAGAGAATTTTCCTTTATGGCTGAGCGGCGGACACAAATGCAAAAAATAATGAGAAAGAAATTTGGAGCATGTTTTTTCTGTGACACAGCGCTACGGACTAGCAATACTAGCATGAATTCGGGGACAACTGACAGAGTCATGCAGAGAAGCGGAGCCCATGTGCAGACTCTAGCCTGCCCACCAGAATGGGCTGGCTGGAGTATACTGCAACCAAAGGCATTTCTCAGAAGCTTAAAGTTTGCCTGCAAATACTCTCTTTGGACAAGAAATTGAAACAGAATGGAAAGTCTTAGGAACTCTGAAACTTGTTTCAGTCCAGGCTTAAAATATTTTAAACAATTTTCATAATTGTTTAACACTGCTTGGTAACCAGAATTATTATTATTTCACTTGTACTGGTGCAGCTCATAAGCACCGGGTGCAGAGGAGGCTCTCTGTGCTGACGAACAGAAAACAGAAGCAGTAAGTGAGCTCTGATTCCAACTGTGACTACAGAAAAACACAGCCAGCAAGGGACATTTAAGGAAATACCAAGGCACCATTAATCAGCATGACAGGCAACAAGCATAGCACATCAGCACCTGTTTCCTTGAGAAATCTCAAGGAGTTACCCCTGCGAGGTTTCACGTGCCATGTATCCTGGTGGATGCGTGGCCTTTTGGTCCCCAAACATTAGCCATGTAGGATGTTGGAGGGAAAAAGAGGAAGACTGTTCGTCAAAGGCAAACTACTAAAACCCACTAAAAATAATGGAGTGAGCTCAACTGCCATGTAGTGCCGGAAATTTATAGCCACGCTAACAAAACTAAAACGTAATAGTGGTTATAGCGAGCAGATATATGACTCTGTACACTCCATTAGTTGGAATTTCTGCAAACCTGAGACAGAAGCAGTTATTTCTTTTGCAGTATTTCCTAACAATTATTTGGGAATTTCCAACTCCCTCTAGGCTTAAAGAGATCTCAAGAGAAGCATAAAATTATTGAATTAGTTTTCAGATATGCTAAGCCTTTTAGCTCATATTAAATCAACGGCAAATGAGGTATACCGCATCTCTAAAAAGCAGACTACTCATTCAGGATAAAATACAACTTCGAAATATCTCGCATAAATATTTTTACAATTAAAAAATGTATCCATAATTACTATTTTGGTAAATTCAAAACTCTTTTGATGGGTATTTTCATTAGATAAAATTTTCCACAAGACCGTTTAATATGAATGCTACTGGAAAAGATAATATAAATTGCACATGTAGTTTTCAGGGCGGGTTTTTTTGGCTAATAACACTAACATAGGAACCACAGATAAATATATTATTTCCTTAATTCATAGACTACTTTCCATTGAGAGTGGGTAAAATGGACTCTCTAAATTATTCTGTTCTGTATGTGTTAATCTTATGTTTCCATTTAAATTGAAACTTGTTTCAGTAGACTCTTGTGTAGTGAAATAAAACAAATTTTAGTGTTTCAGTTTTGCAGATATGATTTAGCATTCAAAAAAGCACCTTTACAAATCAACTCATTCTGCTGCATTTTTTAACTTTTGTAAACAGATTGCAGAGAAGGAGCCAATGCAGATCTGGACATCTTGTATGTCATCAGGCACAGCTTTTGAGTTTTTTATTGCATAAGGGATGGATTTCTGACAACACATTTTAAAAATTGCTTCTTATCCAAAAAACGACAGGCAAGAAAATTACTCATGAAGAATAATCTTTGTTCAGTAAGTGTAGTCCCTCCACGTTCTTTGCAATGGCTGAGTAAGTTGGCTATGCGTGTAGAACACCATACGGATCGCAGGAGACAAAACCTACCCCAAACTGTACGCCACAGTTTGTTTCCGCAGCAGTTCCTGGCTTCCACTCCAGCCCCTGGGATTGTGAAGGAGCAGAGATACCTAAGCTTTCCATCACCAGGGGTCTGTAACTACCAAATCTATTTGTATAAGAATACAGTCAGGTCTTTTACATACCTATCATTGGACAATGTGCTCTTATGAAAAACTCACAAATTGTATTGATTTTTCAACAGTTATTTTGACAGGTGTATGGACTATGATAGTTACATAGGGTTTGAAAAGAGTTGTTAGTTTTTCAAAAGTATTTATTAAAGAAAATAATCATGAATGAGAATGAAAGTTTTTTTAAAAATATCAACACTAAGGAGCTGGAAGCAGCTGGTAGCATAAGAAGTAGTGCTCCATGTTCATCATGGCAAAGAATGAAGAGTATTTCAAGGTTTGGTATTAAGGCACATAGAATACATTTATAAATGTAATAAGATTTGTATCAAAATACTATTTTAGCCAGCTATCACAATATTTTCACAAGAAAATGCAAATTCCACTCATAAACTTTACACAATTCTAAGTTAATGTAATCAGCTGTATAAAGGGAATTAAACTTCTCACCAGGCAGATCCAAAGCACCTGTATTTAGTGCACAGGTTTAATCAAGAAATATTGTTATAGAACGATGCAGGAGAAAGACGAATCTACCGTTATGAGGAGTGTATGCTATTTCATAAAAAAGATCTGCTTTTATCTGTAGTAATGGTCTCACAAAGATCATGTAAAAAAACTTAGAGGCATTTAAAAATTCTTACCTGAGGAGAATTTGAAAAGACTAGAAAATCTACTTCATAAATCTATGAATCATCATACATCATACAAAACTCACACTCATTAATAGTATGTATAGAATATGTAGAGTTCCTTCCTGTGCGTTCAGGAGCATAGCTGAAGAACATCCAAGTAGCAGGTTGTTCCTCTCCACTAAGCTTGTGGTCTTGCCTATAACATCTGCACTACATACTTAATATCTCTGTCTTCTTTATCTGGATTTCCTCAACAGAAGTCTTGTCTCACCTCTCTTCTACATACTAACTTATTACTCAAACCTTGCATTTCAAATTCTCTGCAGAACAGACAATTTTTGCTAACACGAACCAGCCTCAGTTCAGTGACAGCACCCATTTCTTCATATATTCTCCTTTGCTATTCATTGGCCTTTGACCCTGCAAGGAATCTACAGTTACTGTGAATGTGTCAGTCTGCAACTGGCCACTTTCCTTCAGCCTTCATCCATGGTGTCACACACCCAGCAATCCTCTCCTCTAGCAGTTTTCCTTCTTTCCCAAAACAGTAACAACACATATGTTGTAACTCTTTTTCTTTAAATACTGCTAGTACTATTAATTACAACCCCTCAGCTACTTTTTCATTTATAAACTTGCTGTCCTTCTCCAGCATGTTATAGTACTGTAATTAACTTCCAGAGAACAGGCTTCTGACTTCATCTGACCCGTTTGCCTCAGCTTTCACATTGCCTTTAATCCATTGCCTCTAACAAATTCATTCGTATCTGATGGTCACAGACTTAATCCTGGCCAAACCAGAAGTTCTTTCTGTTCTGATCTTTTGTAAATTCTCTGTTTCTCTCTCCGGTTATCTCTTCCCTTCATATCATCTTATATATTTGTTCTTTGAATTACTTGACACTATTTCAACTACAGATACCAAGTAAAAAATTTACCTATCTTCTCATTAAAAAAAAATAAGCATAACCTTTGAAATACAGTTAACTACTAATCACCTAAACAGAACTTGAGTCACACAGTGAAAAAAATCCCAACAATTTCGACTAATGCGCTTTATCTGCTACATCTATACCAAACCGAAGAATGAGCTGAACGCAAAATGAACTTCTTTTCCAACAAATGCTACTTAGCTTTAGCTCATAACATCAGCTGAGAAGATCAGGCCTATGAAACCTCAATTTTCCCAGTCCAATAGGAACAGTGGAAAATGGTCCACAACAAAATAATAAAACCAGCTTGGTTTTACTGAAAAAAACCCTAACACTGTGTCAACGTCCTCTTCCAGTGATTGATGGAGTAATATGGAAGTACACCAAAATACCAGTTTTGCTGTCATTTAGAAAAACAAACATTGAAAAAGAAACAATTGTACAGATAAAAAATACACTGACAAGGCAAGAACACAATACAGTACAGAAAAGTATGGAGAAGTACAGAGATAGCAGTGGTATTCTGTTAGCTGCCCAACTAATCAGGAACAAAGTGCTGACAGGCCCTAGTAATGCAGTGGAAAAAAGCAGAAGTCAAAGGTGAAACTCCCACGGGGCTTTTTAGGCCCTCCCTTCTAGGACTGTCTTGTTGATAAAGATGTACAAGCTCCAGTGAACTAGGGACACATCTCAGGTCACGGCTTTTGCGCAGTGCAGATGAATCAAGGAAAACAGGGTGCTAGAAGAGCCTTGGCAGGCACCCTGCAAGAGCTGTGGGGACAGGCGTTACGCTCTAGACCCCTCCCTCGACACACACCGCACACCTCCGATGTGCTACGGAAGTGCCTTCAGGGGTTAAGGTGTGAGCTCAAGCAGGACTCTTCAGCAAGAGGAGTTCTTAATAAAGCAGGCCTTAGGAACAGCGTGGATGCAACTATGATGAATCAAACCCAGAACAGTTTTCAACATTTTGAGAGAAACTAAAAAGAGCTACTGAAATTCATAAAATGGGTCTGATCAGTTACAAAAAGTCTTACTGAATTTTCCACTTCATCCGTACGAATCTCCCTTCTAAGTTTTGTAGCTCATTTATTAAAATATATAACTTTGGTTCAGAAATCCAAAAGCTATGTAAATGGATGCATGAATTCTTAAAAGCTGCTATTAGAAACACCTGCATTAGTCAGAGCCTGGACAAGCATGAGCAAACGTACACAATGGTCATGGCTAAAGATGGCAATAGCTGATTCGGTAATCACGTGGACTCTTCTGTTCTTGGAAACCATCCATATGATTTAATATAGTTTTCCCTAATTTTGTGTGTTGTCACATTCTTATTTTACTCCTGCCAGGTTAGGAGAGTGTTTTAGCTCTTTCCTGATTAACCTCACAGTTAACGTTTGCTAAATTTTTAAGTTCCAAAATGAGCATTCAGTGCTGCAGGACTCTGTGTCTTCCCATAGTACTACAACGTTCTTGAATGGTTTTGTTACTGGAGAGAAGAACATTTAGCCTAGGAAGAATAAGGTCTGTAAAGAACACAACGGAATTATAAACTCAAAGAAGTCCCTGGAAGAGAAAGGGAGTAGTCCACTAACTCTATTTGACTTGAATGATAGCATGAGTTAGGAGAGAGTTATGAAGCAAGGCAGGTAAAATCAGGAGACACTACTTTGAACAAAGGCAGAGAAGGTACAAACTGCAAGAGGCTGACAGTGAAAAGGATCTCGTGCTGAGGACCCAGGTTGTCAGGCTCCCAAGTTAGCTTAAAGGTCACCTCTGAAAGATAGCACTTCAAAGGGCAAATATTACAAGGTTGCCCTCTCTGCTCCTACAGCTGAATTAAGCCTCCAAGAGCTCGACTTTGAAGGATAGCACTCCAGAGTTTCTCCTGAACCGGCCTCTTCCCTTGCATCATTTTTCTGTGTTAGAAGACAACACTTTATATATTTGCTTCAAGATCAGCAAAGCAAAGAGCAAGACTACATACGATTACAAAGAACATATGCATTTGTCACGATGACTATCTACTACAGAATAACAGATCAAGAAAATGAGGTGGATAAGGCTTTTTTGTGAGGTACTGGTAGAATCACTAAAACCGAGTTTGCCAAAACAGGGAGATTTTTGCATACTTGGATGTGCTGTAAAAGAAATAAAACCCAAATTGGCCTGCAAATTCCTAGAATGCATCAATGACAGCTTTTGCAACTGAAGGAGACAGCTACAAGAAATGCTTTTATGGTTTGTGAAGAGAAACTTACGGGGAATGGGAGGGTACATGGTAAACTGAATAAGAGGAGAAAGTTCAGACCCTTAGGAAAAGAAAGAAAAGAAAACCAGCAAAACAAAATCCATGGATTTTAAGCGGGCAGATTAAAAGATGAATTTGCTAAATGTGAATTACTCACTGATCTCACATAGAAGAGAGAAGCATACAGAAAGCAGAAACAAGGTCATATGGCTAAGGGAATGCATAAGTCTTTAACATGGGATTTTGTCACTTTTCAATGTAAAAATGCACTTAAATTTATGCTAAAGAACTTTTAACATGGGATTAATCTCAGAAGGACACAGATGCAAATAGCAAGTTATTAAGTTATTAAAGCAAAAACCAAGAAGTCACGCTGTAAGCACATGAGCAGTAGGAAAGGTGGTTCCGTAGTCCAATATTCAATGACGTTGTCAACAAATGCCAACTGGCAGGCCTAAGTTTTCGATGCATGTGCACCTACCTTCACAAAAAGGCCAGTCGTGGAAACAACTATCACAAATATTAGCAGGAGGTGAAATTTCAGCGTAGAATTGAGAAATAACAGGTCAGAAAGCACTCACTGAGCTAGGCCATTTCAAATTACTGGAACCTGATAATCTGCCTGGTTAACTGTTCACAGAATCCCAGGACAAGTAATGGTATCCTAGAGGACTGAAAAAGGACAAAGTACTGAAAACCTGACAATCAACGTGTATTGCCTAGAAACAGCAAACGGGAAGTGGAGCTGGGAATTACTGTCAGATTCATTTTGTGTTGCATAACTTAAAACATTACTTGTGAATACTGGCAATAAGGAAATAAAAGTCAACAAACACTACTTTGCAAAAACAGTGTGAAGCAAATCCACCTAATTTCATTTTATAGAGTATTTCTTTACTGCACATGACTTAAAAAGAAAACAATAAAAAAAATCTTGGAAGGCTCTGACTTAAGAGACTTATAATCAATCCTCGGGTTTCTAAAGAAGGGTCTTCAAAACATTAAATGCTATTTTAGGAAAATGGAAATGCTTTAGCTGAGCATCAGAGACAAGCATCTACAGGATGACAGACAACATGGCAGGGACCTCAGGGCTAGCCACTCCACGTGGGAAAATAATAGCACTGTGCAGAGATGTTTAATGGTCTTGAAAACAGTGTCTTGTCTTTTAAACATTTGCTCTTACCATGAGACAAAACTCCTCCTTTAGGATTCAAGACCATATAACTCTTAAAGTCCTTTAGCATAAATTTAAGGGCATTTTCACATTGAAAAGTGACAAAATAAAAATGGCATTTAACTGTCAGAAAATTGTCCTCTTGGTCCAAAATAGTTCTCTAATTGTAAAGTATCATTTAGAAATTGATCTAATTCCAATATATTTCTAATTTTATTTTTACTACTGTAAAAAAAAAAAAAAAAAAGAAAGAATTTATTACTGCTGTAAAGAAAACCAGCAAAAGAACCTGGTCCAGCACAGTGTTTTCTGGTAAGCAAGTTTGTATTAAGTGAGCAGAGCATTTGGTAAGTGATCAGGAGATCACATAGATTTCCTCATCCAAGGCAAAACCCTTCCCTGCTCCAAATTCCCTATGAATTTCCTGATCACTGTCTATTTCTTCTTTTCACAGTTTGATCACAAATTCCATTCTGCAGCTCTGAAAATCATCCTAATTCTTTTTCTAAGAAAAAAATATTTTTCTTAAACATCTCCTGCCTTGCACTAAGCATCTGGCTTCATTTTTGTCATCTTTCTACATTATCTAGAAATGTGCTTAGTCTGCAAAAGCAGCACGGTGAGATTTTTAATCCTCTTTTGAAATACCTGGCACTCAGTAACATAAAGTGAAAGAAACTGAATTCTGTGGAACATCATTTGGCTTTGATACAATGTACCCTACATTGTACACTCACTCTAAATTGAAAAATCAGTGTTTTATCCAAGACCCCTTCTCTAAAAAAGCCAAACTGTAGACAAGATACCCTCTTTCTGTGTTTTCTCACAAGTGTGGTCACTGATCCTGAATATTTGTCCCCCCATCTTAGGACATAAATGGCTTTGTTATTAACCCTCAGAGTTTCTGACCTTGCCACTTCTGTGAAATAATAGCATAAGCTAGTGGAATTTTCTTTCAAATGAAATGTTTACTCTATAAACCTGTAACTGCTATATTGCATTATATTTTTATGTTTATTGTTATGAAATGGTGTTATTTTTAAGTATAATTCTGTAATAAAAAGAAAACAAAGATTGATGCTGAAAGAGAATGAAATTTCAGAACATGCTATAAAATTAATCTAATACTGGAAAATCATAAAAAAGTGCAATTACTCTATTTACAGGTGAAAAGGAAAAACAATTGCATGCATAAAGATAAATGCTTTATTGTTACAGTAAGAAGCTTATAAATATCAAAATGATAGTGAAATACTCTTACAAACAAAAGGGTTAATCTTAATTGTGCATCAGTTTTGACTATAATACGGACTTTATTTTAATGCTATAAAACCTCTTTCTTTACTTAAAAATACCTCTGCATAATGAATGTTGTAGCAATTGCAGAAGTTGCCTGGGTCTTTTAATATAAATCACACTGCAGTCAACCTCAACTCCTTTTGTTTTGCAAAGCTGATGCTCAAACACAGTATCCTCTTTGATGCCATTCTGAAAGTATCAGTTGGTACCACAGGCCTAAACACTGATGAAAGCAGCAGATTTTAAAATTTACCTACTAAATATATACTTCAGTATCAAAAGAGGATTAAAAAAAAAAAAACTTTGGTATGGTGATGGCTGGAACCACAAAGTATTACATCTTAGGGATTGAAAAGAGAAGTAGAATTTATGACTACAGATTTATCGTAGCATATCTGCTAACACAACTAGGAAGCTCACAGGCTAGAGATTACCCATTGAACAGTTTAAAAGAATGTAAAACATACAGTCGACAAAAAACATTAATGTTTACTGTCCTAGCAATACTTTCAGCTTGGGACATTTCCTTGTTAGAGGAGCTACTTCAGGAAAGTTTCAAGGAAGCATTTGATGCAGTTTACTAGACAATCAATAAAAACTACCTGTGGTTTTACACCATTATTCTCAAAGGGCAAAGAAAATGCCTCCATGTGGCACTACAGTCATAATCAAGGAAACAGACAAATTTGGAAAGATCTGAAAGCAAATTGGCAAGCCTGTTCAAAGTTGCCTTCCAAGCCTCATCCCTTCTCCCTGGAGTGTACTGTACCTAAGAAAAAGATGAAAAAAACCCCTCCAAACTATATGTGGCTCCTCAAATTTACCCCCATGCCTATGTATATAGTATAAGGGGAAAAAAGTTCTCTGCCAAACTTCTTAAGATTGGGTACCAACATCTGAAATACCCACCAACCACTACTGAAGTTAACAACAACAAAAGTGGCTGTTGTTATAGCCAAGGAATTTACTTGCAGGGGAAGATCACAGGTCATCAACCAAAGTAAGACACTATATCCTCCTTTTGGAACTTAACGTGCAAAAAGATAAGAAGGAACCATATTAAGTCAAAGCAAAATGGATAAAGCCTGTGGAAAGAGTTGGTTCCTGAACTATAGTAATTAAGAGCCTTGACATATCTATGAAAGAAGGGAACGGATAATCTTTATTATACTGTAAGCAAGGCAAATGGCAGATTGATATCCCTTGGCACATGAATACGCTACTAAATATTTGAAGACAAGCTGTGACTTCAAATATCACATCCAACTGCAACTTTAATTTTTTTTTTTGCAGAAAAAGCAACTCATGCTGAGGAAGATATGGCTTATTTGAAACTTATTTACTGTCATAACAGATGGTGAAGACTAGAGAGAATATAAATGAAAAATATGGGGGCCCAATAAATGTCAAGGCTCCCAACTTGGTTTGTAAAATTAAAAGAAAAAAAAATGAAAGAAGCTATATCTATGCAAGATACAAAACTTATCAGAATAGATTAGCTTTTTAACAACTTGGAAATAACCATTTTTCTGCCCACACAACATGAGATTAAAAATTGCACTGATGTTACCGTCATGGCCATCCTGAAAAAGTTATGCAGCATTATCTATAGAGACTTACCATTATTCAAAGCTCCTTTCCAGACATTTATCCCCAAACATCTGGTAGACCACAAACGTTTTATCAGTTACATCTAGGACGGTCAAGACAGTTTCCTGTGAACCCACGTTTGCTGTGTTTGTAACCCTTGGAGTCACAGCCCGAGGAAGCAGGTCAGAGCTATCAGATCCAGGGCCTTCTCTTGACTGGGAATTTTCAGGTCTGGGGTTCTCATTTCTAAACAAAACAAAATTTTAAACCAGCATAAGACTACAAAGCCAGCAGCAAAATGAATTGAATTTGTTCTATATTTAGCTTCTCTGTTGCTGTTTTATATCACCTAGATGACTAGAAAATATACCACTTTAAGGCAGTAACTCATTCACTAAAATATTTCACAGCTAATTTTACTTTAAATCTAGTAATGAATTTCAAAATATGGTAGGAAATGGAGCATTAAGTACCCTATAACGGCATAAAGAAAAATAAAACCGTGAGTGTATTTTTATATAGTTTTTCTTAATGAAAAACAAGGAAACGTACACAAAGTATTTGAGTTTTTCATGCTGCTACCTTTTATGTTTTCTGTGCATTGTATTTGAATGCTGTCCTCTTGATTATATTCTCTGAAATACTTGTTTGAAGTAAGATACTTTATTTTAATAAGTGGAACAAAGCTTTGAATAGCTTGGTTCAAAAAACAGTTTTAAATGAAAGGAGCTGTTGCTAAGCACAGGGATCTTTGCCAAATACTTTTTAAATGGTTTATTGTGCCCTAGCAATCCTGAGATTAAAAACATCTCTTGAATTACAATGACACATCAAAAAATAAAATTAATGTGGGGGTTTTCATTACAAGAATTGAGCCTCTGTGTGTTATTCTTTCCATTAGATAAGAAAGAAACATACTGTGGTACATTGTTTTTGCTGTCAGAGTGAGCTTTTAGGCAAATATACAATATCACACTATATCCCTCATGGATTCAATCACGTACTGTACAAGTACTTCTATTAATTTAAATTAATGCTGTAGGTTTAAGGGATAGACTGTATATTTTCACATATTTTTCTGTACTGGGGATGAGTTATTTTTAGACTCCATAAGTCTTCATCAAAATCAGAAGATTGCATTGCCTCATACGACTACAATATGAATAACAGGATTGCCTCACTCTGTAATAAACATTTAATTTTCCACGATTCTTGCAACAGTTACAAAACAATTGTTTTGCCAAGCTCTTATCTTGCAACACTGCTGAGCGTATAGATCTCATTGTCAATGAGAAACCTGAAAGCAAGAGAGCTAGACATTTTAAAGAAAAACAAAATCAATAGCATTTCCTAGCCAATAAAGACGTCTAAAGCGGTACTCTTAACAGTGTTGGCCTCGTAGTAGACGAATTAGGATTTAGAATAGGGAAAAAGGAACTACCAAGGACAACAGATAAAACAGCTGCTAATTGATTTTAAATCAAACTCATTTTCCACATCCTGAAATCCTATTTTAGTTTGTATCTGGGGGACTACAAATATATGACAAACCAAAGACATAGCTCCAGATATCTCAAGCTGGATATGGAAAGCAGTGGAATGCAGGTTGGTCAGATTTTTCTTGAAATCACTAACAATTGTGTTTTGCCCAATATTTCATAAGGTACCAGTGAAAGACAGCACACATACCCTGCCAGATAACACCTGTACACTGGTACTGTATGGCTTTAGCTCACAGGTTTTATCTGTCAAAGTACACTTTCCTGCTTTATTTCACAAGGACAAATAAAATAATTAATCTGTGAGTTATATATTATAGCAAATTAAAACAAAACACAATGTAAATTGTAAAACTGAGCAAAATCCAAACTAGGTAAACTGACAGATATAAACACAATAGTGATTGGAACCAGACAGTCAAATTATATTTTTCTTGTTACTCACATATATAAAACCTCAAGTTACTCAAATAGTAAATGCAAACATATCTAACTTAAAAGAATTGCAGTGACATCCTGCCACTTTCATATCTCATATACATTCATGGATAAATATTATGAACATATCTATTTGGGTATTTATTAACTCCAGAACACTTCTCTCTGAAAGAATTTCTCTATTTTAGTAATTGTCCCCCAGTATGACACTGCTTTTAATAGAATTTGAACATACATGTAACAGCTTTTTTTTTTTCCCCCTTTTTTTTCCTTCTCCATCTTAAAAAGGAACTGGGGTGGGGGAGGGGGAAGAAAAAAAAAAGACCAATATATCAAAAAGGAAATACGAGGTCACCTTCTCAAATGGGCCATAGATGCTTTGCCTCTCCAGGCTGGTACAAATGCTTAGAACTTCAATGGGGCCCTAAAATGGCCAGAAAAACATTCCCTTACTGTCTGTTGGCACAACATTGACATTACAGGAGCTCCCATATTTCGGGGGAGGGAGAAGAATGGTGGGAACAGAGAGGGCATGACAGATGAGACCCAGTACATCTATCTTTCACCGTTGTAATTTACAGCAACCTTCAGCTACTAAACATTTTCAAGAAAGGGTGAAGAACATGACTTTTGATCAAGAAGTCTAGAAACAGGATCCTGAGCCACTTCCCAAGCAGTCCCCGGTGCTGAGCCAAGGTGACGGGCAGACTCTGGCCATACAGCAAGAGTGGGCATGATAGCAGTGGGAAAAGTGACTGGACTATAAAAATCACAGCAGTGTATGTGGCATATCCTCAAAGCCAGCAGAGAAAAGGCTGGCTTACAACAGTAAAAGCAACATAAAAGGTAAAGGTGAGTTCAGCTATATGCATAACTGAACCAAAATACTTGCATTAGCAGACCATGACTTGAACAACAGACATCACTCAGAGATGGATGATAACTTTGCTTCTCGGAAGTTTCACCATGTATTGTAAACTATTCAAAATAATCTTCTACAATTAAGTTTGCCTACCGTCTAGTACAATATCCTTTCAAGAAAAATTAGGAATTTTCATGCTAATATTGCCTCATCTAGCATTGCACAAACTATGCAATGACTAACAGCGATTTGCATTTCTTTGCGTCTGAAACTTGCAGAAGCTCGTTTCACACTCCCAAAGGCCTATTCACATGAGCGAACTCCAAGTACTTGTCTTTTTAAAACCAGATATTAAAGATGCTGTATGTTGGTGAAGTTGAGAAATACCTGTATAAAATTATGTTTTTATGACACTATATGTCTCAACTGGAGGCACTCTATAGCTTAACTTTCCTCCTTCAGGAGATCCCTGCTGAATCCGCTCATACACATAATTGGGGTACTCAGGATTCTCATTGCCTTCAGTCATACAGCACTAGGACCCCATTCTTCAATTCATCAAGCCCACTCCTCATGGGCAGTCCAAAGGCAATGAATGCCACCAGGAAAAATATTCCTAAACCAGCCCCATTTGATTTCCTGCTCCGATAAGAAATAAGAAATAAAACACTTTAAAAATGAATCAGGTCCTTTCAAGTTTTGCTGAAGGAAGGTCATCACAGTTTATAGCGCCGAAAAGATGAAGAAGAAATATAAAAAAAGATGAAAACAATTACACATTTTTACATGCCTTTTCAGGAAATATATGCTTTTCTGTTTTTCTTTGATAATACTACATAACTCCAGTTTTCTACAACATAAGGAGAATACGCAGTCCCACATAAAACATCCATCCACTAGAAGAGGCATTTATTGGTCTCAGAAGCCAGATATCACCAAAACCAAAATGCACCATTATTTGGACAAAGATGAAATGAATCACCATGACATTCTAACCTGCAAGAAGTCGTACTCTTTGTTACCAGTCCATATACAATACTACTCATTAAGAGAAGTACATTTTGGAGGCTTTCAATGCTGTCACTGGAACTCACAGACGATAGCAACTTCGTTTGTTCCTATTTAGTTCTGTGGATTCTTGTTAATTCAGTATGAGACACGTGCCATATAAAATAAGCCTGAGCTAATTATTTTCTCATTTCCTAAAAACCTTAACTATGTTTATAATTAAGGCATTTTTTCTTCAAACTGATTTTAAAAGGGATTAACACAACTGAATAAGCAGTCATTCTCATTATCAAATTTCCAGTACTCTCTAAAGCATAAGATTAATTTTTGCATTTGAGTTTTCTCATGACAAGAATCAGACTGCAGTCTCCGCAGACATCAATATGTACCTCAAGTTTATAAATAAGAAAATGCCTGTGTTGAAATAAGTATTTTTAACAAATTATGAAAATGTTTAATATATTAGAAAAAAATCAAAGGCAGAGTAAATGAGGGAAAGTGACTCCGTGGTAGTAATAGCTTAGTAAGAGCAAATTGTCCATCCCCCATTAGTTGCCCAAGATAAATACTTATTTCTAAACCAAAGGAAAAGCTTTTGGGTAAAAATGTACCAAAATGGAAAAACATGGAGTAATCGCTGAGATTACTTAATTGTCAGGAAGGGATTTCTGTATAAATTGTCCTTATTTCAGACAGCGTTAGTTTTATTTTATCTCCTCGAGTAGTATGATAGTTTCTGATTAGAGTACTTGGCTTAGAGCTTATTTTTTAAATTAAATTCCAGTTATAATAAACTCTTGCATAGATGAAAGCAAAATATTATAGCGGTAGCTTGTAGATTATGTTATTTCAGTGAAGAAATGTCGTAAGTTTAATGTTTCTCTAATGATGGCTCTGTTAGTTAATTGAAACAAATTCTGCAGAGACATTTTTCCTCTTTTGGCCATTGCCGTTTTTACTAACATTCAAGTAAAAAGTAAACAGGCTTTGGGCACTGGAACCTCCTTAAACCCTTTTGTAAACCCATCACCGAGATTTCAAAATTAATAATAAATTGAATTACTGTTCAGAGAGTGTTTTATCTTTTACTTAATAAACCCTTCGAGCAGAGGAAACGGAGCTCAGATGGCAAACGCGGTGCCCGGCACAGGCAGGTGGGCACCCCGGTGGGTGGTGGGGCTCCCCGGGGGGCGGCCGCCAGCGCTCCTGCACGCAGGTACGGGGAGCGTCAGCTCTAAGCCAAGCACTCTAGTAAGAAACTATCATACTGCTCGAGGAGATAAAACAAAACTAACGCTGTCTGAGATAAGGACAACGTATAGAGAAATCTCTGTATAAAGAGACGTATGCCGCGGCCCCCTGCAGCCCTTCAGGCGCCGGCACAACCCCCCGGCGCTCCCGCAGCCGCTGGCACTCTCAAAGGCCGGAAGGGGACGAGCAAGCAGGGGCCCGGCCTGCCGGCCGACACACCGACCGACCGACCGGCCGGCTGACAGACGGCGGCGGGCGGACGCAGCCCCGGGAGGGCGGGCCGGGCCCGCGGCGCCCCCTGGCGGGGCGGGTCGGGTCGGGCCGGGTGGCGCCGTGCCCCGGCCGTCCCCGTTGCAGGCCCGCGGAGCGCCCATCTGAACACGGCCGGTGTCACGGGTCCGCCCGTGCCTCCCGCCTGCAGACCGGGGCAGGGACGCTCGGGACCGTTTAAATGGGGATTTCTGCCAGCTACGCAGAAAGATGCGTCTCGCTGACGCCTCTTTGCTTCATAATAGTCTTCACTTCCATTTTTGTTCACTACATAATCGTTACAAAAACTTACTTTCCAGATATTCTGGTACAGTTATCCATATTTCAGCATTTTACACGGCGTACGGCCTTTAGAGCCTTTCCTTCTTTCCTGTCTCTGTTGTGCCATGATCTACTCACAGCCCCGTTATTCTCTATGAGACAACAGGTGATGTAACTACTAAGGATCTTGCTTCTAATTATTTCTAAGATGCTACATGTCATCTTATAAATAAAGTCTATAGATTTAGGTTAGCTCCAGAACTTCAAAATATGCTGCTTAGTGAATACACAGAGAACAAATGGGATATATTTCCTTTGAATATGACTGGTACAATCCTCTAACATTTCCTTAGAAAGTTATTAACCAATAATAATCTACCAAGAATGCATATATTCCTGTAAATATATGTCTGTTATGTGTAACTATATATAATTGCTATATGCTATACACTATAAATTGTTCAACGGTACAATAACTGAAAGCTATTAGTCCCTAATTTAAAGTGAAAACACAATATTCATTACGAAAGTGACCTTTAAAGCAATTTCCATTCTGAAAACATTTGGCAAGTCCTCTTTGGGAGTAACATTACAAGATCCAGTTGAAGTGTCTTCATGCTTTTGAAGTGAACAATACAGGCTGCTTTTCCTTTTTTCCTACAAGCATTAATGGATCCTTAAGTTTCCCCTGCTTGTGCAAAGCCTTACAAAATAATGCGCTGGTTGAGTTTACCTTGATTGTATGGCACAGAAAAGAAATTCTGCACCTAGGAACTCATCGTAGTCAAATAGACTTGAGCAGGGAAACAATTTTACCATTGTTGGGGCAATTACAAGAAAATACGTGCTTCTCAATGACTCAACAAACCCCGAGTATCTGGTTGCTTGTGCAGTTAGTCCAACAGAACGGAGCTCAGGTACTGTCTTAGCTCTGGCAGGTGACTCCGAGCAATGTTACGATCCAGTGAGGCACAATGCCAGAATCTGTTCATGGATTCTTTATCCATTTTCCCAGGCTCTGTCTACGGAAATCAGCTTGACAGCTGAAGATACTATATGTTAGGAAAATAATTCGATCTATTTTTATATGTGCTTTTAAACCCATGGAATTTTAACTAACTGACATCCACACTGAACAAGCAAAATTAAAACAAAAGAAATCATACACACTGGAAATTACTAAAATTATTGTAAATATTTCCCTTACTCACACTGCCTAGTAATACAACATCCTTCTGTCAGCCTTTTTGTGTATCCTTGTTTCCTTGCTCTTCCTTAGTCTCTTTCCACATGATTTACATACTCTTAACTAAAATGATAGCTGTCTGTACATCTTGTGTAAATTTTTCTAAATTTGGTTGCACGACCTCTTGTTTTTCATGGCCTGCCACTCCCCTGCAGCACAGAAACCAAAGCGTGTGCTATCCCTTGACTGCATGGTCTTTTCTTTGTTCCAGACCATTGGTTTATAAAATGAACAAAATTGGTCCTAATACTGATCTCCTGTAGCACTCCACTAATCACTTTCCTCTTTCCCAAGCCACTACCCACTCACAAATACCTCTGTCTTTGATGTCTCAGAAGATAATTTATCTATTCACATACCTCAGCTACTATAAAGTATCGAAATTACAGACCTTGCAGATTATTCTTTTGTGTTTTGCTCTATCAACAGATTTCCTAAATGCTAGGAAAATTATGTCTATGGACCCAATTTACCTTGTTACTGCATAGCAATGAATTGTTAAACATAATCAAATTTTTGTGGCTGCCTTTAACTGTAATATTCCAGGTGCCTCCACTGGGGCCTGGTATAAAAATAAATGGAGTAGGAAAAAAA
This sequence comes from Chionis minor, assembly GCA_013398295.1. Lineage (NCBI taxonomy): Eukaryota > Metazoa > Chordata > Aves > Charadriiformes > Chionidae > Chionis > Chionis minor. The sequence goes on from VZSF01003388.1 coordinate 352,287, forward strand.
AAAAATTAAACATGAAGATCATTCTATGCACTCATTTACTGTCAGAGCTCAGGTAGTATCACATCTCAGGATTTCTCCTATATGGAAAATTTAAAAACAAATAATCAACATAACCTCTTACACCTAGACAGAAATGTGCAAGCATACTCCTTGGATACTCCTTTCATGTTTAGGAAACCACACTCTGACTTAAATTATAGCAACAATAAATACCTTTATTGATCTGGAAAGGATTCTGTTCTACTCACAATACCATTATGGTCTGTCTTTACTCCTACTACTCTTATTTTCCTTATTCTAGTAGTAACTTCAGCAGTTTTTCAGTCCTATGTACCCAGCTATTTTCCCCACAAACTGTTGCTCCCTTGGGCTTACCCAATGATTTCCATGCTGCATTTCCCTGACACGTGTCAGAAATGGGCCCATTTACAGACTCATCCGGGGCAGGGAGGTGAATCGGGTTTGCCCCACCTGCACAAGCTGGTGGAGCAGCGTATGTGGATTCTTGCCTCCCTCCACTATTCCAGCCCATTCTTCCTTAAATCATTACATGTATCTGCCTCAGAAGACTCTGTAACATAGACTGTTAAGTCTATTGTTGTAAAACAAACTATTTAGTGAAGAGATACCTGCTCTTTCTGATGAGAACAAAGCACTCCCTCTGCTCCACATCCATGCTTCCCACCTGTGGTGGCAGTAATTTTTCTCAAGCAGAGCAGAAAGCCTTGTGTGTGCTCTCTGTGGCCACTTCGGCTCCACTGCAGCAGAAGATGGGGGAAGTGACAGAGCATATTCAGAAGGGATTCCCCACCCAATACTATCAATTATAAAAGCACATCAATAATCAAAATGCACATGTGTTCTGCTCCACCTACTTTGCATTTTAGCACTATTATTTCCCATGCCTATGACTATCTTTGACCTGGCATAGTTCTTCAGGCAGTAGCCAGGCAAGATTGCATATACTAAGCGCTGACATTATGCGTAAGCATTCAATAGTATCATAACTTGTATATTTTACATCTTGGGATATCTTAAGAACGTACAGCTTCTTCTACACCTCACCTCTTAGCACTTAAGTTGTAAAGCAGTCAGTGAGCAGCAGCACAGCAGCTCATGGAGCCACAACTGTGAATCATGGGTAGAAGTAAAAATTTCAAACAATGAGTGAAGAATATTGATGGAAAGGTGTGCTCTGAGCTGCTGACATCTTTTAGCTATAAAGCAAAAATAAAAGCAAAATAAAGTTTGGAGAAAAATAATAGTTCTGTTTTATATTTACTCTGTGCTCACAAAATTCCTTCTTTCTTTCCTTGACTAGTCAGAGACATAAAAATTCTATTACAACAAAAGAATTTGTTCCAGACCCCATCAAATGTCAGAGGCGTTCTGATAGCTAAGTGCCAACACAAGATAAAGATTAATAATAGTGGCAGCAACCTCCTTTCCCAAGACTTCTATAAAGAAAAAGGCCAGAGAATACCAATGTAGCCACATACACACTTCTTGGCTGCTACCTTTTCATTTGTGTTCATTCTAGTGTAAGCCTTATCATGAATCCCTTGAATTATTGTCCAAATTCCTGTGGATTATAATGACACGATATCACCACTTCAACATTTTTCCCTCAGGAAAAGAAAAAAAGGCTATGTCACAATGCAGAAATATTGTTTTGTATTCCAAACTAGTAACACACATTCCTGCAAACACAGGGACTATATGGACGTTCCTCTCATGTATAAAAAGATCCTTAACAGGCTGTCTTTACTCACAGGGCCCTTCAACAGGTATTCCTGCTTATGTCTGGTAGTGATATGTATTGTAAACGTGTACACCATCTTATTTTATATTAAAACAGAAACAGATTGTTTCATATAGTTGAAGTAACTGATAACAGAAGGCGTAGCCATGCTAATTTATGTTGATCAGGATCTGTACACATTTTCAAATCTTTGAAGAAAGGCAGCTCTAACTTAAGCTGTTATGCCTAAAACCATCACATAAAGCCCAATTGGAGAGAGCTGAAAAAACAGCTGCACAAGAAAAAAAGGTAGAATAAAAAAAAGTTAAATTTTTGTCAACTTTAAATTTGAAGCAAGGTTACACTAATTTCTATGCTGAAGTTTGGAAGCACCCCTGCATTTCAGTCATGAAGAATTAATGGATAGATTAAGACGCAATGAAAGAAGCGATTTCACGGAAGCCAGAAACTCTTAAGCCAGCTATGAATTTAGGAGACAAAAATACAAATATTCTATTTTAATTACATAATTGATGACAGAAATCTTACTTCTTCTAAGACATTCACAAGGATTTCCCCCATTCCCCAGTTTCTACCCTCAGAATTACTAACAAAACAATAAACGCTGTTCTAGGTGGTAATGGGAGTCATACTACCAAGGTATATGTATGAACATTTCCTGCACTCTGATAGTATTACCAGTGGTAATTTCAAGCTCCATGAGAAACAAGACAACAAATCAATGTTTATCAAATGAAAAAAAAAGAGAAGTAAAAAAAAAAAAAAAAAGGCAGAGTTAGTGGGCAGCCTTCTGAAGCGTATTACAGAGGGAGAGAATTACAAATGGTTATCTTGCAACACTGAAAGGAATAGGAAAACGCCCTTGCAAAGAGCAGTGGCTGTTCTACTATCAGTGGCAGTGTCCGCTCTATCTCTGACCTCCTCTGACTGTGCTGGTAGGGAATTACCAAGGGTTAATCCTGGCAAAGCAGGAAAAGAGGCAGCTTGAACAGGCACTGAAACTTAGTCCTCCATGAGGCTGGAAAAATTAGGACAACTGATAACAGCCAAAACTGGTTATCACTTCAAGAGTAAATTACCACAGGGATAGGAAGTTGATAGACAATTCAGCAGTAGATGCTTTTTGCTGTGGACACAGACACACTGAGCTAGGCTTCGGAGACAGTGTTTCATTCTTTAACGTAAAATCACATTCTTAGATAGCTAAATACATTAAAAGCATGCAGGCAGACATCTATACAAAACAAATACGGAAGCTTGGGCTTTTGCTAGGATGGACATTTTCTCATCATTCTCCACCACCTGCCTCACCACCACAACATACTGGCAAAGTACACGGCTTTATTTTCAGATTTCAAATACACTTTTAGACTACCAAAGATAACATCTATTTTATAAGTGCAGGGCTAAACAATCCTATTTATTCTTTACTAATGACTAAAAATGGCTGAGAATTCTTCCTCACTAAGAAAATGAGCTATTAGAAGCTGGATTTCCAAGTCAATTATCAGGCTAAGAAAAACTTGAAATCCTAACTTCAGTAAGTATAGTAAAATAAAACCAAGAAGTCCTTCAGTGCTTTTCTGTTTTCAAGAAATATCAGAAGAAAAATCTTAGTGACTGCCTAAAATCCCCTTGGAAACTACTGCCTTATTTTATGAAGAAAACAGAATTTTCTTTCCCTTGCAGTGTTTGATGAGGCCTTGCCCTAGCTCTGCCCTACTGTAGGAAACACAGAGAAAAAGGGATTCTATTACAAAGATATTAAATTAAGGTTTCAGCCCTTAATAACGAATATAGAGATGCGGAACCTGCTACTATTCAAGCATAAACATCATATAAGGATTAAAAAAAAAATGTATGAAGAATGCTTTGGCTTATAGGGGTGGGTGCAGCCCTGGTCAGATGGGGTGGAGCTTTGTTGGGGGAGCACTTTGTAAATGGCTATCTGTGTTGATAACGAATCTTTTCTCTCCTTGGTACCTCTCTGCTCTTTTATGTCCCCTACTAGTAAATCCAGGGCTGATTTGTATAAAGTAACTCAGAGTAGAAGAATAAAAGTGGGCATTTTCTATGCTGCACATCATTTGAGAAATCCCTGACAGACTCAGTATTTACAGGAGACTGAATTGTTAACTTTTAGAATTACAAATAGAGCGTCATTCCATATGGCACTACTTTTGATTTTTAATTTTTCTGTAAATCAGAAACAACAAAAGACTGTTTACTTAGCAATGTCCACAACATGCACTCAGATTCCTCACAGAACTGAAGTTACCATGTTTCCATAAATGCCCAGTGTGAACTGTAACTCAAGTCTCCTCCTCCTGTGTGTCTCTGTTTTTTCTTTTTTTGTTTGTTTCTTTTAAATCCGCAGATATTTCTCAGCCTTGTGCCTTTTTTTTTTTTTTTTGGAACGCCTTGGCTCCCCACCGGCTCTTTAGCCAGTGAATACAAGATCAGCAAATATTCAACCTAAGCATTTTCTAAAAGGCTTATGCAAATGAACAAGGACATCACCAGCATCAGCTGTACTAGTGTAATGCTGCTGTTTTAACCCCAGTTTCTATTGGTCAAGTACCAAATATTTAAGCAAGGTACCCTTATTTAAATTAAACATCTTCCTTCCATCATCTTTGTCGCAGGACCCACAGCCAGGCAGAATCTGGAAGTGAATCTGCTTTCATGTTGCAGAAACATCCACAAAACCTGCCACCGCTGAAGACCGTATATTTGCACCTTTCCCAGCTGCGTAGTACGCTCGCTCAGTACTTTGCACAGCTCTTCTCTCAGGAAGCCTCAGCAGCTCAGGAAAGGTGCTCTCCTCTGTCCATTCGAACATCCTACCTAATTGGGGCTGTAGTGGTCAGCGCGTGGCAAACACAGCCCCTCGGTGCCCGTGCCTATGGACGACATATGGGACTGTTTGGACATTCATAACAGATCGGCTAACAGTGAATAATCAAGCCTCAGGGAGCTTCGTTTCATGATACCAGAATTTCCTCTCTTTCCCAAAAGATTGCCTCTTTTCTAAGGCATCCAGACAATACCTTTCTCCTAAATATTTATGATACTCCATTGATGATTCTGAATATCCTTCCCATTGGCTCATGTTTGGAATAGATCTATGTAAGCTTTACACCTATGGACTTCTAGCAACTACAGTACAAAAATCAGTTTTGCAGCAGCGCCAGTAATAAACCCCATTTAATGTAGAGAAACCTACTAAGTCAGTTGCAGGATCCAGAGACAAATAGAGTAGGCTTTGTTTTCTTCATCATCTCAGCCTTTTCCAACACATGGACATCAATTCAATATACTGTTACTGAGAAATATTATACCTGTGATTTTTTTAGCTTTCCAAAATATGAAGAATTTCCAAGAATGACAGAATATAATGCAATTTTTTTCAGTACTACCTATTGTGAATTAGTTAAAATTTACAGTACAGTAGGATATAGGCTTTGCACAACACTGTAGCATACTATTACGCAGTGAACTGTAGCATCCACATAACTCACTTGTGAGGTTGTTTCATTGCCATCTGAAGCACGTATGGAGAGACAGGGCCTGCTCTGATTACAATATTGTAGTTTTGACTGACAGACAATATGTCTACAATCAACTCATTTGAAAGCCATGTGTTGCAACAGTTCCTTGTCCGACTCCAAAGTGTACAGAATCAAAACGAATCAGTGTTACTATACACTAATCCAACAGTAAAAAAAAAAAAAATCCTAGACAACACATGTATACAAAGAACAGCATCACAGGCCAAGAGGTACCCCAGGTTTTTCGTATCTCCTCCTAATTGTTACTATGTGTTGACTTTTTAAACGTGGCCAGAGCATTTCAGAGTAACACTTTAAAACATATATCCCCAAACAAATTACTGTTTCCAAACTTCCTGAACTTCACATTTGTTATTCTAAAGCAAAATAAATTTGAATATGAAAATTTGAAAAACGCCATTTCTGAGATAGCAAGGAAAAAAGCTTTGATATTATTACACATATTACTAATGCACACAAATATATAGCTGACACTAAGACAATGTTTTTATTCTGACCTCACACAGGCCTGCGTAAGTATAATTATTATGCAGCATAATATGACAGAGATATCTGTCATTAGTAGAATTTCTGGAATTTTGAACATACATTTCAATAGCCTAAGTGGGCCTAGCTTGGCAATTTAGCTGACCCAGGAAAAGAGTGCCTTATGTTCATCTTGTGCAATCTGTCCAGTAACAGATGTACACCATTAAGATGTAAAGTGAGGTGGAGGAGGAGGGGAACAGCAGGAGAAGAGTCAGGCCATTTAGCAGAAGAGCCACGAGTGTCAGTAGGCCAGCATGAAGGAAGTGCAGTAACGTACAAATCATTCAAAACAGGTTTCAAGTAAACCTGTGATAAACAAATTACTATTTTTAAAGGATTGAAATTACTTTATGTTAAATGATTTAGGTGTAAGAGGGGACACTGCTGCAGCTGAAGGAGCACAGTGAATTCAAGCGGTTTAAAAAGACACACGAGTGTCAGATGGAGAAGCTTGCCTCCAGCACCAGGGGCCACCGGGAAGCACGAAGCCTACAGGTGGTAAAGTTCTCCAGATTAACAGTTTGGGCTGATGACACATTCAGATGTTTGAGCTACTTCGCCATAGCAACAGACACAACCTGTCATATTATTAACTCATCTTCCTTATTACTGCAATGAATATACTGCAAGAGTTTTACTGGATTTAAGCTCTGTGTTGCCTATTGGATACTGGGGAATTTTCTCACCTGTGTTTATTCAGTCGCTACCAGAAATGTGTAAAAACAGACAAGACTTTTTTTTCAAAATGTTCAAATGTGCCACTTTCCAGGATTATCACAACATAGAAATATTCATCATATCTGCCCACACCAAATGTTGATATAAATTATTAATTTAAGGCAAGTGTGACAATTAAGCAGATTTATTAGCCTTAATACATCATGCAATTACTAAATTACTTCTTTTTAAAGCCTGTCTTCTCTTTTTCTCTGCAATCAAAACTTCTTTTGTTTTAGGTACTATATTTTATTTATTGATACACATAATTTTGAGAATGAGCTATCCAAGTTAAATTTTGTAGTGACAGCATATAATTAACACACAAACAAAGTACATACACATACTTATTAGCATCACAATAGCAGTCTCTAGAGAGGAAAAAAGTCTCTTTCAGACTGAGTTTTCAATAAATAATTCACAGACAAAAGGATCGCTGTATCTGTCGCTAAAATGCACTTTATTTGCAGTCTTAGTACACGGACCACTAATTGACTGAAGTTGGCTTGCTCATACCTAAAAGTAGTTTCTTTTGCCACAAGGCCGATACCCACAGATGGCCGAATAATGGCCAAGTTTGTATTCCCCTTGCCTATGGAATGATGTCTATTCTGTGAATAATAGAACAGTAGTTTTCAGGATTACCCAGGATTACAATTTTCATGTTTTCAGAGGTATGAGATTCCCTAGCTATCAATATATTAGAAACATAGACAGAAATTTTAAAAATCCACTTCATTATAATAAGCAGATATAAAATATGGCTCATTGGACAACTGTGGTGTTTACCAGAAGCACTGCTTATTCACCACATATTCCTTTGGGTGTCCTTTATAAAAAAAATAAGCGTGGTGTGTTTTTTTTTTCTTCCCCCTCACACATTACATGTTGCTCTGGGAGCTTAGATATTGTTTTCAGCTGAGCAAAAGGAAATGTCAGGAATAATTTTGATAAATGTGAGCTATCTCATATTTTCTGTTAACAAGTGCTTTGTGTGTCTAATAACATGCACCTGTGAAGCTGATTTTTCTTCTTCATGTGACCTCAAAGAACTAAAAAGAGACTGTACAGTAAAAGAGACTATACCTACTGCTAGGTCAATAACATTGATGAAAAGACTTCATCAACGCAGAGATAATATAAGGCCTTCTAACCCCCACCCCACTCCACTCAGTGTCCCTCACCTTGGTTGTAGGATTTTTCTCAGTAATTTGTGTGTTTGCTTATTGTGGTCAGCTGGCTGAGTACAAATGTGGACCCACAGACACTGTGGTGTGATGAACATGCCAAGACACAGCACTGAAGTGGGCATATCTCAGCAACAGCCATTAGTGATAATTTCAAATCCATTCAATTGATACAAGACCTTTAAGCTGTAGCTCTATCAGTTTTCAAAGGAAGTACGCTCTCTTTAAATAAACTATGACAACCAATAATTCCTTCTTTCTAACAGACACTTACTAAAAGGTAAAAAATGCTACAGCATATAATAAGAATTTATAAAAATCTGTTCAATATTTTTAGTGCTATACTAATTTTCCAGTTTATTATTCCTTGTAGCTAAAAGCCATTAATAATGGAAAGATAGTATCAAATTATAAAGTCCAGGAAAATTCACTGTGATTCCAACCTTCTTTGGTTTTCAATCAAACATATTTACCATGAACAAACTACATCAGTTTTTCCTCATAAGCTATCAGACAGCACTGTTCCTCCTAAGGGATGAACTGTGGTCTTTTAAGGTTTTTTGATACGGACTGTCAAAAATTCCTAGGTTTACTTTGTTAAAGATGATTAGGAAACAGTATATTTTCTTGTTTTGCATAGGTGGTTCTAGTGTGGTTCTACATTCTGGGGATCAAACATTAGAAAGAAACGATTACAGCCTGGTCTGGAGAATTCTAATGAAACAAAAATATAAAACTTAATTTCTTTTAAAATTCAAATTTCCTACAAAACACCTATAGATACCTTTGTCTCAAGTAAAAAGCTTCTAAGTTTCTATTTTGAAAAGTGTTTTGTTTTTTAACATGTAAAAGCTCCTGTGATTCTAGGTAAATAATAATGAGTTTCTTTCAATCATCTGACAAGTACAAAAGAAGGCTCTCCACTGGCTAATATGAACTAATAAGAAAATTGTAGTCTCTCCATTTTCTTGTAAAAAGATTTTCCTAAACAGAATCAGTAGAATGCCAAGTGACAAAATATTTTTGCTTTAGACAACTCTCTCAGCTTTAAAGCAGTTCTTTAAAACCAGTTAAACACATATAAGTGTTCTCCCGCAGAGATTCTAACATTAAAATACTTAACAGCTAAAAGAAATATATTCTGTACTATACTAATTTGCACAGACTTAATCTTAGTCTATAAACCTAGACTAGGATTCAATGTGTCTGTGAAGCCTGACTGAATAGAAATCTGCCTTTTAAATTAAGTGGCCTGTAGTCAAATTTTATTTTTATTCTCTCTCTGCTTTTGGAACCCTCTAAGCAAGGTTGTTTTATTTTAGGAATGCTCTTTTAGTCAATTATTTAAATTGTAAAGCTGTACAACAGGATATAGTCTGTTGGGATTTGTTAGGTACCAATGGGTCATTTATTTATGAAATTTCTGTGCTCTACACCCATTACAATATCGATGTTCTTCCCCTTTGCTCCTTTCTCTGATTCAAGTAAAATGGTAGGTATTGAACTGAATTAATTTACAGATTAGCCATAATAACAAAGTCTTATTTAATCATTAATATGAGTCAAAAGAGGGGAAACAGAAGTCTGGTGAGTTTCTGTAGAAGTACAGCTATTCAGTAGTCAAGAATCCTGGGAGCAGTCCAAAACAAAACTTCTGTAAAGTCCCATCCGCGCATTGGTTTAAACATGGTCTACCTGGGTTACTTTTTCTTATGAAGGAAATGTCAGTGTCATCTGCATCACTCACTCTCCATCTCTCCCAAGAAGGTGACGCATAGTTTATAGCCTACCCATACAGATGCATTTGATTTAGGTGCTGTAGTAAAGTGGAAGTGTCAAGGTGATTCATCTGTCTGCCACCACCGACAGCTGTGTTACACAAAGTGCCTGTGTGGAACGCATTGATTGGGCTAAAGAAGCATTTATTCCAATATCAAAGGGAAAGGCTTTCTTTGTCATTACAAACATAACACTGGCTTTTGACCAGTATAACAGATATAGCCTGTGTGAACATTACATTGCATATTCAGAATATGTTTCCAGGATTCTCGCCTACGCCAGCGACCAACAGCAGACTACCCCTTGTAAACTCGCTTGAAAAAGAAATTGTGTTGCTGTGACTAAATTTAAAAAGAAAAAAAAAAAAAGAAGTGGTTTCATGGAAAAAACAAACCCACTTGATCATTATCCCTCTGATCTGTCATGTTTTAAAACAACATCCATTGCTAGCTAAAAAAGTTAACTTAATTTTGCTACAAATCCTGCAAAAAATCTAGTTTTCTTTCAGTGTGTTCCTGAAGTTTCTCAGCATATTCCCCTTCATTTACAGAAAATTATCACCCGTTATCTATTTTGCAAATTGTCACTGTTAAATTTACCAGACAGCTAACTTCTACAACATTCTCATTTTAGTAAAACATTTCCTAGATACTACCATTTTGCAATCTAATTCCTGTCTTTTCATCCATACTTAAGAAATGAACCTTACTGGTCAAGTTGAATGATAGACATGTATACATATATGCAGACTGAATGATAAACATGTATACGTACATGTAGCCTGAGGTGTCATTTCTAAAATAATGAATTATTAGAAAAAGGTAATGGTGAGCAACCTATGATGATACAGTGTCAACTAAATTTAGCCATCATAATTCCTGCCTTTATAGATTAAAAGTAGTTGTGTATTCAAAAGTATTCTGAAATTCAGTGTATCAGTTGTTGATGTCTCAGTAATTTGCTTAAAATAGTCCACATTTTATCATAATATCACCAAAACATTGCAAGCTAATTTAATAATGTGCTGTGCTTTAGAAAAATATGCAATTCCATTTCAGGAAAAATGCTAGATCCAAATTTTTCTTAGTATCCTTGGTATTTTGAAAGACAAGAGACTCTGAAATTCTAATACATGGGTCTTTAAAGACCTTCAGAACATGACATTTTGCTATAGTAATATGAAAAACAAATGCAATGATAAATTATTTTCCATAATAAAACTGTAGAAATAATACAGTCTCTAAATTAAAATGCAGCTCATGAAATAATAAAAGAAAACCTTTCTGCATATATTTGATCAGCTTTGAAATATGAGCACATAGAGAAAGCTTCAAAAAACTTTAAAATTGTAGTCTGCACTTCCAACAACTTCTAAACACAGTTTATAATGAAAAATTGTATCACAAGGCAGCCTGTGGTTTCACCACAAAGTCAGGAGTCAATACCTCCTGTATTTGAGTCAGGGCTTCACACCTGACTCTGCAGTCTTAGGAAATTCAATTTCATTTTCTATTTCAATTTTATACCTGTAACACCACACTTCCCTTTCACATAATTTTATAACCAAAGGAAGAAATATCAGTTCCAAAATGTGTAAGCAAAATCTGTGACTTTTTGTGAACCATGAAATCCTAATTACTGACCTGTCTACCAGAGAGAAAAAGCTGGCTGCCTATGCAGTGTACCAGCACAGTTTGATCGCTAATTGTAATATATTAGGAGCCATCAAATTACTTCAGAATGTTATTATGATTTTTAATTCTGAAGTGAGAGTTAGAAGCCTTAAAATACTACTAAAAAAGACCTTTTTCTATCCTGCCAAAATAAACCTCTAAAGGTGATTAAAGAAAAATGAGGGATGAGTAGACTGATGAAAGGGCAGAGCTTGTAAGATGCAAGCAGAAAAGTATATAGCGTAGGAATATTTAAGAATTTGCATGACTTTAGGAGCCAATTTAAAGGTCTTCGCTGGACATCAGATGATCTAGTGGGACATCAGTATAGCAGGTACCATACATAGGTCTACTGAGGCAAAAGCATATAGAGTATCTTGTTAGATCTTCAACATGTTTGAGGAATGATGAGTAGCAAGTTAAAACATTCTTTCTCTAATATTTACCAGTTGCTCTACTGATCACCTGCTTCATAACTTCAGTCCAAAATTTACCTTTAAAAAGTTATGTAAACAAGTAATGTAAATAACATCTGAAAAAAAATATTCTGCAATACTAGAATACAATGTTCTTTTGATAGTAGCTTGAAATGAAGCAATTTCACTGTGCTTTAGCTCTTTCAATGAACTTTAGTTTCCCTTCAAGCAATTAGAATACTGACATAATTAATGAGAATTTGCACTTCAATGCAAATAGCAATGTGTAATATGATGGAAAATTCTAACACTATGTTAGAAAAACAAGGCTAGCATTGCATTTTCAGAAGAGTGTAGATCAGGAATCTGGGTATGTGCTGTGCTATGAAAATTTGATTTTACTACAATCTAGATGTGACACAGTCAAGCTCTGGTGTGCGCACAGTTATCTGCTAGAGTCAGTCTGCACAGAAGTGAAGCCACCAGGGACGCTGGAGTTAGGTTTTGCTTTCCGTATGGAAACAGCTGTGCTACAGAAGCATCCACTTGCCAGGTACAGTGGGCACAATCAGCTTCTAAGTTACACTGCTAAAAATCTCACGATTGGAGTGAAACAACTTCACATGGTCTATTGAAGAACCTGAGCAAGTTCATGGAAGAGAAATCCATCAGATCTTATCAAAAAAAGGCCAATCTGAGTCATGAAGTCTTGGATGGCAAACTGCTGAGAGGTGAGAAAACATTCTGGAGAAGTATCCACCTGGGCTTGCTGTAGTCTCACTATGAACATTGGCCTAATCTTGAGAGGTACCCTATCGTAACATGATATTCAGTTGCCAATAACAAACTTGTTCTGAAATAAGAAAATCTTGAGAAGATTTGAGAAAATCAAAAATTTTACTGATAAACAGTGATGATGACCAAATTATTTTTAACTAAGAAAATGGGTCTCAACTTCTGTGAACACTAATTGTGAAGGCAGATAAAAGATATTTCACTGCTACTTTTGCTATTTTTCACTGTGATTACTAGCCAACTAGCTGACACACTTCCCTGTGATATTAACCAGTGCTCTTACATAGAGGAATGCTGTTTTTCTGGTCTTCAGGGAAAAACCCTGGCCTTAGACCTCCAAGGATCAAGTATTCACAGGACCCCTTATAAAATAGCACAAGCATTATATTTGTTCATATTCTCCTGTAAAAATATTTTCCATGGGCAAAACAGTTTAGCCCCAATGTTTCAGAAAGTAGGCATTTCGTTGCAAGAATTCCTCTAATTTGGTAAAGAATATATTTGATCCTGAATCTTACACAGAAGGCACTCTGACTATATCCTTTGAAGCAGCTTAGTTTCTTAACTTCTACCTATACTTTTATATGAAGTCATATTTGACCATTCTTATGTATTCCTTTTTTTAAATGCAGAGATATTCAGCTGTTTTGCAAGAGTGGCTGATTTTCTCTGGTTGTCTTTTCTTTTGCTGTTGGAACTGTAATAATTTGCACATAATTTTTTCGTATTAAAATAGTTATATGTCTATAGTTTGGTCAACAGACAGTGGTTCAGAAATGAAAATTTTTGATTTGTGCTCTGTGTAAGGAATCAAATCCAACATCTGGTGTACAGAAATAACGTGCATGCTTGTCTTTCATATGATTTTCAGTAAAGAAAGCTATCATTCTGACAACCATCCATCACATGTAGTAAGGCTGTTAAAGGAATTTAGGTAACTAAAAATCAATAAAACAGTGAAAATACTTAAAATTCCTTACAAATATACCAGCCAACTTCAGTTGAGGTGATATATTTGGACTGAAAATACACTAACATTTCTGAAACACACCTTTATTTAATCTATGCTTCATGAACATTCTATCTATGCAGTGTGCATTGAATGGAACTTCACTCAATTTTACAAAGTGCCTTTAATTCTGGACAAGTTTTCATGGAGACTAAAGAAAGAAATAAGATTTGAAAAAAAAAAAGCTGGAAGTGAAAACTTACTGATACTGTATTAAAACAGCATTACTAAAATTCACAGCTTATTATGCATTTATTTAAGGTCCTAAGCATATTTCAATTTGGCCACAAGATTTCAGTGCAAATACACTCAAGAATCATCTATCTCTTCATGACCAAAGTGCATGAAGATAGTGTTCCAACAGGCTGATCGTAAATGTTTATGTGTTAATTCTGTAATATTTTTATAGCAATAACATTAGGCTTGTTTTATGGAAGATGCCCTATAACTTGGCGTCTGAAATGTAGATTGCCCAATATGCATACACACGTACAAAAAGATATCCAAACTCTGATGTCTTATTCAAAACCATGTCATCACCCCAGATGTCTTATTACAAAATCCTCTGACCAGCAAAAATAATTCTAAAAACCCCACAGTACACTGCTTATTTAAACAGAAATTAAGAACTTATCAGAAAATTGCTGAAAAGCCTTTTCCAATCTTTTTTCAAACTTCACCAGTCTAACAGAGTTCAAATTCTTTAATTTTGTTCCCAGAGTTAAATGCTTACCATATTATCTTATTATGAACCCATGCACATAAGTTACAGGCAGTAACTTGGGATAAGTATACTTCATCTCTATTTCGTGGTTACTTTTGTATTTATATTGCTGAACTGAGAAATCCATCCCATAGACCATAGATTGATTTAAGGGATGTTCATGCAGTTTTTTCACATTTTATCTGTAAAGATAGGAAATGCTTATTCAAGCTATAGAAACATGAAAGCGGAAAAACCCACACCCTTTCACGTCTATTTTCCACATTAAAATAGCTTTGTCTGTTTCAAATTTAAAAGCAAGTAATAGCTAAAATATGCATGACATTCTGTCAGATACAAAGCAGTACTGACTATTGCAGACCATCAATACAGTTTACTGGTACTGCTTTCTAATCTGAGTAGTTATAAGACAAAATCCCTTAGGTGATTCTGAAAATGTTGCATATCATTGTAATGCCAAACCAAACCATGCCAAATCTACGTTTCATACTCTGTTTGCACGTATATTAGAGCAATCCTTTCGAGGACAGAGATGTGTTTTCTTGGATATTTGCACTTTGCTATGTAAATTCTCAACACACTGCACAGCCAAAAAAGCATTTCCTTCAGCTGAAACTGATATCAGAGGGATAATTTTTGTTTTGATAAAACTCCCAAAACTTTAGTCTTTAAACACAATCCTTCATTATTTACATAAGTAGAAGTTCCACTGAAGCCATGTGTATTTTTCTTGTATATAGACTGAATTGTGGTCAATATTTTTAGAAATATGAAAAAATTCTAAGGAGATAATACTCGTTAAAATGACATGTTGCATTTTCTAGAATTAAAATATAGTAACTCTTCTGAAATTTCAGCATTAAACAATCCAAATTAAATACTGCTGAGCAGAACTCAGTTTGGTAACATTTCAATTAACTGAATGTTATAACCAAGACAGATTTTCATTTTTTCTTAAAGTCTGAGAGTTAGTATCATAAAAACATTTCACCTTGATATAAGGTGACCTTCAGAAGCAGACAATTCTAATTTAAGACTACAGTGTTGTAACTTCCAAATGAGGCTTTGATAATTTATTTTTTTAAGTAAATGAAACAAATACATACAGTAGCTCAACACATACTAGAGGAAAATAAAACAAAAATACACACAGGAAATATGAAACAAACATTAATTTTCAGTATTTAAATATAATGTGCAAATGTGTATTTCATCCTAACTGCTTTTTGCATCTGTGTAATAGCACAATTAATATGTCTTCCATGGATTACTTCATGGAAGATAACACTTTCAAGAGAAATTAAATATGGAAACAACCTTCTGGCTCAAGATGTCCCTAAACTGCAGATTGCTAGAAGTGTCTCTGGGGAAAAGGCGAGAGTGTCTGTGCTTGCTTTGCTTTTTACAATATTCCGAGACATCCTCTACGGTCCAGTGCTGTAGAAGAGAAAGGCTGCTCTGACACAGTGTGGCAGTGGCTATGGACACCAGACACTTAAGTTCTCACCAAGGTGACTCTGGAGTATTTCTGTGCTATACATTTGTTCTTGAGAGAGGGAAGGGACTGAGAACAGCCTTTAATAAAGGGACACAGATGTTTGTGTTTATTGCACCACCTGAACTAATTAAAATTCTTACCTTTTTAAAAAAGAAAAAAGCTCCCTATGGGAATGAAAAGTGGCTTTAAAAAAAAAATTTGCAGATGGGATAATGAAAAAAGACTATTTTCAAAATACATCATTTGGGTTAGAATTTGTGAGAAAAAAAGAACATTTCCTGATGTCCAATTTGTAAGCTTTCTTTGTTTGCATTAGGACCTAAGGAATGAGCTTGTTAGACAAGCTTATCAACTTCGTCTGAAGTTACATGCGAGCTTTGCAGTATCTTATATTGAGTCAGAGCTTTCTTAGCATTTAAGAGAAAAAACTGGAAGAAAGAATCCTGTCCACCTTGAACACTTAAAAGTGATAATCTTTGCAAGATAAATATTGTCATGGTATTACATGGTATTACTGTTGTTATATGAATCCTAAAAAAAGATTAAAATCTTGTTGCATATTTCCTAGATGTTACTGAGCTTAGCCATATCCAGAGGGATTTCTAAGTGAGACCCACAAGAAAATACTAGTCTCCATTCAGTGATCTATAGTTATATAAATATGTATTTCAGTTGGAGATGCACCTATCCTATGTTTTTTATTTCATTTTTTATTTTCAAGGACTAAATTGTTTTTGTAGTGAAATATTTAATAAATATAAATTGAGCACTCCCCCCATATTTCAGTGAACTCCTCTTGAAACCAAAATGTCAGATAAAAGGAAAAAAAATCTTTAATGTGAATTAGTTTTAGACTGAAATTCTTTTGTAGAGATAAAAGATATCTGTTCACAGATAGGTTTCTGTGTTTACTTAACAACTAACAAATATTTTCTAAAGGTCTGAGAATTTTCCATACCATCTTGATACAATTGAATAGAAGACCCATTTAGCCTAATGAGCATTAAGATTAAATCATTTACTCACAGATCAAAGGAGATTTTAATTATGTAAACGAGTTGTTCAGAAACACAAAATGTTCCATTAAGCTTCACAATTAATACATAGAATATTTATGAGTTCAGACTTTTTCCTTGTTAAAAATTGATTGTTACATCAAAAAAAGTTTCCCTAGATGCACTGAATGAAGGAAAAATATTTTAAGCCATAAAAGTAGCAGGCATGCAAAAGATTTTACTGCCTTTTGCTTTTCCTTCTCCTCTTCTTTTTCCCCCCCCTTTCTTTTTTGTTGTTGTTGCTCTGAGCGTCTTGTCACCAGATGTTCATTATGTGTACAAAAATATTGAGTTCATATAAGTAAGTACTCACAGCACAGTCATACCACACTGCATGCATCTCACTGGGGTCTCTAAATGAAACTGGTGCAAAATAAAGCACTTCTAGAATATCTACCATTTAAGGTCTTAAATGTTTTCTATTTCTTAGAACATGAAGCAACAGTAACAAATAACACGGTGCAAATAAAGAATTGAGCTTTGATTCAGTGGTGTGCATCACATTCTTTCAGGTGCGCCACCGCCCCCCCCCCTTTTTTTTAATTTTTTTTTTATTTTTTACATTAAGGGAGCAAGCTTAGATAAAATGAAGCATAAAGCAATCACTCCAAACAGGGGACTCATCCTGCTTCCATATTTGGACAGACATTACCTTTCAGTGACACAAACAATGCTGAACATGATGGATCATTAAATCACTATATTATTTCTAACAGGCAAGATTAAAATAAATGCAAAGAAAACAAATGATGGAAAGAACGCTGATAAAATATGCAAGCTGTATTAGTTATAGAGTAATTTATTTCTACTAGAAGTTTTCTTAGGAAAGCAAATCAAGAGAATGGAAGTCTGCTGACACTAAGTAATCTTGAAAAACATAGAGAACAGTGGTAGGAAAACTGATTACTACCTAAGAGGGATGAAAAATCCATTCAAATTCTCAAGGCCAGAGGTATGCATTAGCAAAACTTCTTACAAGATTATTTTCTAGACTTAAAGAAACCTAGAAACTACATTAAAAAAATAAAAGGGTAATGGAAGAATACTTTTACTAGATGCAATGGGGCAAAATTCTGCCCTTAGTTACAGAGTATGCTCCAATAGTCTACAATAGATTATTACAGTTTATGAGAACAGAGACTGCTTTCAGTGTTCAGAGTTACCAGCTTAATTATTAAGGCTACTCAGAGGCCCTGACAAATGTGTAAATTTGTCCAGAATAGTCACTAATAATTCCATGTTAGATTTACAAGGAAGAAGCATAAAATATTTAAATATTTTATGAAATCTGTACCATTGTGAGAGTGAAAAGTTTCAACACCTTCAACATTCTGTCTTAACAGAGCAGCTGAAGCTTTTTTTTTTTCATATATTAGGAACTCATCATACGTTAGCTCTTATGATTGATCTTATTTATTTTTGGTTTGTGTGCAACGAAGTTGATGCCAGAGTTATTCTAATTATAACACAGTCAACAGAATGACAGAAATCTTATGTCCTGGAACTCCATAAATAATTCAATGAAATTCAATAGTTTATATTCATTGCAATCCTAATACATACACAAACTTACGGTCAGCTTTCAGGTATTTTCCATGTATTTACCTTTCTATTGAATTATAACTGCATCCCAAAACAGTCTCATTTGCCATGCTCCTAATGCTCCTGCTTTTGGATACAGATGGCTAGCGATAAAAAGTTGAATTCACTATCCATCTATTGACTGTCTATCAAAATAAGTGTGAACGTAAATTATCCCAATAGCTTTCATGCATGGCATATGAAAAATGATAAATTTGACTATTTTACCTTTTGGTAGAGGAAAGAATCGACTGATAATACTTTCAGTAACTTCTCATTACTTGTTTTTTCATCGACAATACTCTCATTTTCCTCTAAGCTCTCCCTTTCCCCAGTCTATATAGAAATAAACAAACTGTCACAATAGACAAAGCAGTAACTCTGCAGCACATTCTCTCTTTCCACATAGGAGCCATATAAACTCCAAGGTGGAGGTAACTGAGGAAACGTACATTGTAGGATATTTATCACATAAAGCCAAATCTGTAAAGTTATCACTTGCAGGTTCATGTCTGCTGTACACGGCTCTTCTGAAGAAGAAAGCAAAGTGCCCAGCTGTTAAGGCTGAAGCTGAAAGGAGCTATGCCATTAATTGAGATGATGCTACGGACTGGATTCGATCTGGCTGATTAAGATTTTCCCAGTGGACTTCAGCCGACAGTCTCCAAGCCATGATCCCTTTCTGCACACTTCGTAAAACTGGGTGCATACTCACTACTCTATTGGTTTCATTTTGGTGTGCATGTTACTCAGAGACAAAAGATATATCTACATATATCTATTGCCATATGTTCAACAGTTTTAAACACATCGACTCTAGTTAAGGCTAAGTAGTTAAGCGTATAAGGTAGGTGGGAAACAGTAGAACAGGGGGAGATTTTTAATTGCTTTGGAAACATTTAAGTTATCTGAATTTCCTACATGTTTGACAGACATGAGAAAGAAGCAGAAATGGGAAGTTTAGGTGGATGAGATCCTAGCAGGTCTTTCAATTGCCTTAGGGCTGCCTAATGTACCAGAGAGACAGGACAAAATATGCCATCAGTGCTGCCTCATGGACGAGGTACGTCACCTTTGAAGTGCTGATATTCAAAATATGCCTTCCACTGTGTTTTTCCAGTCCACAAAGAATTAAAAGGAACTAGCTTCCAAAGTTATTGTGAGGTGGTTTTTTTTTTTACTTCTATATTTGATAAGAGACAGAAAAATTCTGTCTTTCAAAAATACCATTTATTGTTTTTCTGGGAAGGAAGGTACTTTTTAGAGGTGTATTTTAACACCCGCCAATATCCACTGCAAATGTAAATGCATAAAAGACCCCTGGTTATGTGAACATGTCATTGTTATTTCTACAAAGTTATGTCTTGCTCAACCCAAGAAATCACAGAAGACTTGAGCCAAATACCTATGTTTCAGAACACACTGGTATTAATAGCATTCTTCAGAAACACAAAGACACTCAGAAAGAAGAGCAACCAGATAGCAAAGAACACAATATTCTTTTCATTAACTTCAAACATCTTATTCCCTCATTTCTGCAGGATACTGCACACAAGGGTGATGGTGGCTGCGTGCAGGGCACTGCTGTCCCTAAACCACCACTGGTGTCTTCGTATGGACAAGCAAGGGTACGCTTCTCAATACAGTAGCAAGTGGCACTTTCAAGCGCTCCCAAAACCTGCTGACAGCCCCAAACAAAAAACAAAGACCGTCACACAGCCATCTTTCTCACAGACCAGAAATTAATTTCCTATTTTTAATACCTATTATTTACATATTCCATTTAAGTGACAAAAGAAGGAAGAGATCAGAGGAAGAAATATAGTGATTGAGCTTCTCTTGCTGTCACTGCAAGATTATTTTCTACAGCATATTGTTTAGAGCTTTTCTCTGTCCACTCTTAAATGACTCCAAAAAAAGAGCATCCATCACTTTTATTGGAAGATGACTCCATAGTTTAACAGCTGCCAGCCACAAAAAAAAAGGTTTAATTTTTTCGTAAGTTTTAGCCCATTAGTCCAGAAGAAACTTTGCATCATCCCAGATGCTTGGTCTTTTTCTTCATGTACATTCTCTCCTTATATTATCTGCATGTGTTTAGCCTTCAATGAGAACAAAAATCATGACTGTGATATATTTGTTTCTAGTACACTAACGACTTTTCATTTTCTTCTTCAGGGTTCAAAAACAAGTAGGGGGATAAGGAACTGAATAACATATAAAATGGAACTTAAAATATTCACAGTACATGGATATACTCCTTAATTCAAAGTGCTTTTATAAAAAAAGATACTATTCAAAAATTAAAATTATAGCAAAAGAGAAATACACTGAGCCTTCACCTGAGGCCAATTTAAGCATTCAGTCCCATAGCTGTACAGCAGTCTGGACATGAAAAAACCCAACATTCTATCCACTGAAATCCACCTTATACAGGGGGAATTAAAAGGAACATAGCTAAAAAGAGAAAGAGAGATAAGGCTTCTCTGAAGTTTTCAAAAATCACAACTGTTCAAACAACAGAAACTGAAAGTGAATTTGAAACCTGCCAGTTTATTGAATGAAAGAAATCTTAATAATCTACACTTACTTTCAGTTGGATTAGAGACTGAGTAATGAGAACGTTTTTATGTCATTTGCTGCTCCCTAGTGGAGATAAAACATAATTTAAAAGTTAAAGAAGGAAAAAAAGGACATTATTTGTAAATTTTGGGCTATAAGGAAAACTCAGTTACTGAGAAGAAAGTTTTCATTCCAGTGTCATATGGTCCTCATTTCTAGGCAACAAACCCCATATATTTACTTATGACTATTTGCAACAACACTTTAGGGTATTTAGACCTTTAAAGTCATGATTTCATCTGGAAAAAGAGTCTTCTACATCATGGGCCAAAACTGTTGAAAATTTACAGGTGCTATTATTTGCCTTCAGAAGAGCAGAGAGAGATCAATGCTTAATTAACTGATATCATGTGACAATAATTTAAAAATCCCAGTTATTTCTATTGCAAAAAATGAACTCTATTTGTAAAAATACACTTTTTGTTTTCTTTCTGTATTTGCAACTGAAACCAGATAAGCAGTAAAGCTATTTTCCTTGTATTTCTTTTTTGTTGTCTGTCATCTGATTCCAGACTGGCTGGTGGTAAAACCTTGCTTGCTTTGGACAACCCAGGAATTACATTAGAACTGAATAAATACAGTGACACAGCGTCATCCATGTCAAACCAGATGAAGATCTCTATCCAGTTATCTGCTAATGTCCTTTTGCCAATTTATTCTGTAAGTCCTCCAGTTCCTCCTGTTTCTTTTTTTTTGCCATTACTGTGTTGTTGGTTAGTTTGGGGTTTTTTTAACCAAGAACTTCAAAGTGACAGGCTCACAGACTCAAATGCAATTACTTCTTTTTGCACTCTTGATAGCCATGCTGCAAGATAATTAGAATTTCAAATATATATTATCAAACCTGAGACAGTGAGTCACCATAGAGAAAACTGTAACAATAGAGATTTAAAGAGATGACCATGGACTGCTTATATCATCTACTCATTGTTTAAACCGTTCATTTGAAAACCTGAAGTGTGAAAAAAAGACCCCAAAAACAACAGGATGTTTTCTTTTTTTTTTTACCAGAATATGCTAATTACTTTCCTCTAGTCTAAGAAAAACCATAAACAAACAACACAAAACTACGATGAAGTGCAGAAAAAGCTTACTTCATCTGCAGATGACAAAAAGCTGGAAGCTGCCCACAAGTCTATAGAAATAGAGGCCTGGAACTTAAAATCCTGAAAAATGGGGAAAATTATCTGAGTCTTCCACACCAATCCACACCAAGTAAGTGACTAAGATTTTATACATAAATAGAAATGGTCATGTAGACAAATATGAACTTGGGAACAAACTGATAACTGTTCCTCAGATGAAAACATGCACAGGTATAGGAGATCACAACCCATGCATCAGCAAATGCCGCTCTTGGGATAAAGGCCAATTGCGGCATCTCTTGCGGTGTTACATAAACAATGACATACCCTGAGAAACTATACAGTCGTCTTTGTCAGTATTGAAAAGGCTTGACCTGAAATACTAAATCCAACTTAAGCACTGCATTTAAAGATGCGGACAATGTAAAGGAGAGCAATGAGAAGCTGCATATAATTTAGGGATTGGCATCACCAAACGGGTAGGAAGGGATTGGAATGATTAAGGCAAAAGTCAGATGATGCCCCATCCTTCATGACTGGTTTCTTCGGCTTCGTTTCCTCCAGACCAACAATTCAACCATTTGTTTACGGACGATTTTCCCTGCTGTCCTATGAAGGTGATTGGATCTCCTAACTGCATAGAGCTCACCTCAGCACGTGCACTACAAGTTATTCATGGCTGATTCAGGGATGGCAGAAATACGGTTCATAGATTTCAGAAGTTTGCTTTGAGTTCTATTTTCTCTCTACAATTTGCAGGTCTCATTTGTAAAACATTGTGCCCTCTGGAGGCTTTTAGATCCCTTTTTTGAAGTGTATACATTGTCTTGGTTAGCTAATATCTAATTTTTTTTTGCTTAGGGGAAAAGACTTTTTCAGCAACTCTGTGTATTAAAATTATTTTGAAACATTTAAAACTCCAATAGCTATTCCGTCTTATACAATAGAGCACTGCAGAGTCGAACATTGCTTTCTTGAATATAAATGAAAAGTTCATAATGAAATCAGTGAGAGTGATGCTTGCATATCAAAACCCAGAATTTGGCCTCTGTATACTGCTTCAATTGATGAAATACAGTTTAAAATCTAGACATTTAATAACCTTAAAAGCCTGTAGTGCAAAATGAAGAATCACAGCACAAAAAGAAAAAACTGTTTTGCTTAACCTGCACAACTTTGTAAATGTGAATATTCCTGTACTAGCAAATCCACTTTCTGTTCGTTTGGTTTTGTTCCTTCCATGAAACTGATTTCCTAATTTCCTTGACTGCAGAGATGGACTCGTTCACTTTCTTTAATCACAGAGGAAAAAGCAATAAATTATATACAACCAGAATACATTTACAATCTCTTCACACAATCGGTACAGCATGTGCATTTCTAGCTAATTGTTCCATTAAAATCACATCAGTGTTGCCACATCACCCTATTCTCAAATCATATCATTTCTACATGTTTTGCTTTTGGAGGGGCAACCAAATGCGTTACTGTACAATGGCAATTCTCTAAATGTCAGCTGAACGGTGAGAAACCTCCTAGATCGTCACCAACTACACAGTGATTTGCTATTGAGTTACACTTTAAGGGATGATTGTCAGGCATATAGAAATTCCCCCATTTTAAATGGGATGACTCCTAAATTAAATGAAAGAAAATCCATACTGGAAAAACTGACTTGAAAATTTTGGAATTAACACTCGAGACTGCTCAGAACATTTATTTTGGGAGTCAGACACTTAAATATGTGTTTGACAGCTGAACTGCTGACAGACTGGGAGGCTTAGTCCTCTGCTAGTCCTACTCACAGTTACCTCAAATCTATTCACTATTTTCATTCCTCAAAGCTGTTTTTAAAGCTTGCTGTACTGATTAAGAAAGTAATTAAGAATATCTCATAGGCAATGGCTGAAGTGTGAACTGTATAATTGAGTTAAGAATTCCTCTATATGCATTCTCAGTATAAGGGACAAAGGAGCAGACAAGAATAAGCCCATTTTGGATACTCCACTATTTTCCCCCTTGTATTGCTCTTTGAACAAGTAAGTAATAATGTATTTATTAGATATGTGCAAGATTAAAACTTTATCTCATTTCACATTCATACAAAAACAACTTGTGACTGTTTCTCCGCAGATCTCTGCAGACACAGTACCTTCAAGGAAGACAATCTACCTTGTTTGTTGGACTCTTCAGCAGTTTTTAGAGTTTGTTGCCTTGTGCAGACATATAGAATTCAATACCTTATTTAATATAGCATGCATTTTATTCATTGTTTTGTAGTTTGTTTTTTCATTGGCAGTTTCAGTAACTACTATACTGTTGTGCGGAGCAAGTGCATGTCCAACAAATTAAGTTTACTGTGAGCATAGGTAAGTAGAACTTATGCAAGAAATCAATTAAATAATAATAAAAAAAAAATCAGTAAAAAATAGTCTGTTGTAAAAAATAGGGAAAAGATTAAAAAAATTAAAAATATCAACCTGTACAATAGGAAGAACAGAGTAGTGATTAGCTGATAAAGAGTGCTGCAATGTTAGGTCCTCACTTCTGTTCTTGTAAGCAACCTACTAAATAAATTACATAGGGCATCAAAATCATCTGCAGAAACCACAACCGCGCTTCTGTCTCCCAGAATCAAGTTTATCCGCACTGAAGTTTTACTGGTAACACTTACGTCGCCTTTAACATCCTCTACCACTGCTATATTTTTATCAGTTTAGTAATTACTAATTTGCGACACAGACTTAGTGTTTTCTTAATTTGACTTTTTCAATATTTAAATGCTTCTAAAAAAACCCCCAAACACCAACAAGCCAACCAACAATAACTCTGGTTTTACTCTTCACTATTAAACTCAGTTTTACTTGCAATATCATCCCTTCCTCCTTTTCCCTAAAAGAGTTACTATTATTACAAGTGACAGGTATTTTTATGTGTGGGTCCACACAATAGCAAAGAAAAATACTCATAAAATAGTATTTCATGACCACCAATGAAATACCAATACTGAGCACAGAATGACATCAGAGAAACAACAATCAGCCTATCCTCGCTGAACTAGCCAAAAATCATTCTGTAGTATTTCCTTTAATATGAAAACTTGTTCCATTCAAGACTCAGATACGAATAAATCAGAACGCTTATTTTCTGCTCTCATCCCCCTTCTGGATGGCAGAAGAGACGACTTCCTCATGCCTTTTGTGTCTCAAAGAACCTCATGTAGAATTGCCAGTTCCCTGGATTTCAAAGGTCCTACTCAGAAAGCCATCGCTTCCTGAATCCGTAGCTGATTTCACAGTATTTAAGTAGATAAAAATGCATCTCAGGAATAATAATCACACGAAGAAAGGACACAAAACAACAAAAGATGTTGTGCAGTCTGTGCAGTCTTTATACAGAGGGAAACTCACCTGGTATTTTATGTGCTATCATTAACTTTTGAAGTGTTTTTGCAAATCTGAGTCTTTAAAAAACCAAACCTATCTTGAAAAGCACAAAGCTATGTAACTGCTTTTGGAAGTGAAGTGTACTGACACTGAACATATGATACCTCAATCTAGATCTCCTCTTTGCTGTTTGAAGTGCGAGATGAAAATAAGAAAGGACTGATATCTCCTCCATTCTTCATCTAACCACTAGATACAACAAAAGAGACACAATCACATACTGTGGGCGGAACTCAGCACTGCAACATACAGATTCAGAACTGTCAGTTGGCTTTGTTCTTTTCCCCAGATGGCATTTTCTATAGCACATATTATTCAGGTCGTATGTACAAACGCTTGCTTTAATTGTTTTGTTCTGGCTTGGATAGTTTGTTTTTTGACTACCATGTCTTAATGAAAAATGGAGGTTAAATTTTGAGTTTTGGACATAAGTTTTTCCTTGTTTTCAATTCCTGATCTCACTGAATCAAAAATGAGTAAGTATGCAGGTAGAACATATTCACTAGTGTTACTTGCACCACAACATACTGGAAAATTCAAGTTCAGCCTATACAGCCTTGCTGCATATGGGAGTATGGAATTAGACGTACAGGAAACTCTGGGGTAAGTATATTTTTTTTTATTGATTTATTTCTAGTTTTAATAGTTATTCTTAGGTGTATGAACTTTAATTTTAAATGTAAATTTGTAAAGTGGTACAACTGACTAGAATATGGTGGAATTAGTACTCTTAGCAGTGATTTCTCTCATGCCACCACGAGAAAATTAATAAAAATTAACATTACACAGCAAAAAATTCCTATTAGTTAAAGCTTAGTGGCATAACAAATAATTCCCATTACTAAATAAAACAGGAGTTGCTATATATATACTGAATATATCTTAAAAGAAATCATAAGTAATTAAAAATTGACAAGACTGCTCTAATGGAATGATAATGGCTATCAAGGGTAATATCTAACCAGATAATAAGCAACTAGAGTAATAGATCAATTAAACCCATGAGAAAATTTGTGCACTTTGTCACAGCGGTTGTTCTAAGAGACGATATTCTACAGAGAACAACCTTCCATGGGCTGGAGATGAAGTAGATTTTTAAAAACTTTAGAGTGAGAAATGTAAAGACAGGAAAAAAATTGACAAAACAAGCATTTAAACATGTAAAGAAAAGTAGGAGTATTTTGTAGGAAGCATAAAATTTTGTTTTGACCTACTTGGATTGAAGCTTTTGGGTTTGGTTTGGTTTTTTTTTTGTTTTTTCCCCCCCTCTTAGCAAGTATTAAATATTCTCAGAAAGCCCAAAATACGTTTGGACTAAAGGGAACATTTAAATCCTTAGTATCTTCACTAAAGAAGCCTACACCTATGTGCTAGCACTCACTAAGTAGCTGAAGCAAACAGATCTAGTAGTGTTTTATTTATTTTGTGTATTGCAAGCGCATAGGCTGCAGTTTATCACAATGACGGCTAAATCTATCATCCTCTACCTGAAGCTATAATAGGAGTGCTCTCAAATCAACAAGTCTTTCCTTCAGAGTAACTGAACTGTAAATTGTCCTTGACCAGTCAGACAAACAAAAACAACCTTCCCTGTTAATCTGCTGAAGACAAACAGTTCACTGTCTTTCATCCTCTGAAGAAGGATGTCAGTGGCAATGGTGTTTTATATGTCACATCCTTCACACAATGCTATTCTGCTTTCAGGTTCAAAAGCTTAGTGAGATATTAAGAAAAAGATGCAATATGACCTCTACAGAAGTAAATAATCATTATATTTCTAGGAACATGGATTTTTTTTTTTTTTAAATGAAAATTAGTTTTCCCAGATTCTTATAATATATTAGGGAAATACAAGTGTTTTCCAACAGATACAAAGGACTTCCAATAAGATGGGCATAACAACTTAATCTTGCATCAAACCCAAGGAAATTTTTATTCCAGTGGAGGATCAGAAAATCAATTTCATAAAATACAGTTCCAGAATTATCTGGGATGATTATACACGTGATTTTTGTAACTTTACAGATCAGATATGTGTCTAACATAGTTATCGGAAAGAATTTTTATTTAGGTTATTTCATGTGTTCCTTGAAGCAACTGAGTCCAGATATTTTATATCTCCTCATCACTTTCTGTAACTGATTTTTTAAGGTGTTTTACCAAAAAGCATTCCTGAAAGGCTCCATTAAAGAAATGCTGACACATTATGTTACAGTATGTTACAGTATCTTGGGTTCTATCAGTCACATTTCATTACTTTTACATAACATGGCTCTATTGATGCAACCTGATGTGACATGTCACACTGCAGTGTCAGCGACAAACTTTGACTAAAAAGTTTTTATCCTCAAAAACATTACGTCTAGACAAAACACATAGGAAATTACTACAGATGTTCCTTTATTTATCACCACAAATAAATAATTTAAATTAAGACTTTACCACCATGCCTGTATGTTAGCACTGAATAATTCCCTGTCATATTTATGCATACTATGTGCAGCCAAAATAGGTAGTAGTCGAGTATTTTGCGACTGGCACATCTTTATTCAGAACATCCAGAGGTGCCTGGGTCAACAGCCTCCTATTTATTCAAATTTATATTGACTAGCTTCAGAAGGCAAAGCTGACAAAATGATTAATTAGACTTTATAACTCATTGGCAGCCTGCAGTTTAATAAAATTAGTAGAGCTTAAGTTCATCTTTAAATACCATGACGGTTTTAATTTTAAAAATGTCAAATTACATTTTTCAGTCAGTGCAAAATACAAGATGACTTTTTCCAAACTTACCAAAAACCAAAAAAGGCTAAAATACGCATCATGTTTAATATAGGAATTTTATGACAATTAAAATATTTAAGAGAACATGTTCGCTTTCCCAACCCCACGTTAAGAGGCAGTACTCCTTGCATAGACAGGAAGTTGAATACAAAGGCACTTGTTTTTATAGTGCTGGCATGCATACATTTTTGTGACCTATTGAAAATCATTTAAACTCGATAGTTCCAACAAAAATACTGGCAAACTCTACATGGTGAAAGTGAAAGGTACCAAAGTAGTAGTAGCGATAGCATTTTGGTCTTAAATGCAGAAATAGACATGCAAGAGGGTACATAAGTAGATGAAAGTTGTCACGCATGGTTGCTTCATATGTCAACTCAAACTATTAAAATTTAAATGCAGTTCCAATCAGCCATATGTAAATATATATAAAAAAGTAAAAGTTGTACTGAATAATAATAAAAAGAACTTTATTTTTCCTCTTTATGCACCTTTATTTCCTCTCCCAGATGCTATTATATGACCTGACTTACAAGAAGACAGTAATACTTGCTAGTCCCAATGGGTTTGGTTTGTGGGGTTTTTGTTTATCAGTTTGGGTTTCAGGTTTTTTGCTTGTTTGTTTGTGTTTTTGTTTGTTTTCAAACACTTTCTAATATAGACAAACTAGTTTTCCACTATCAATTTGAGTAGTGGATGCTACCTTTTTGCAAAAGTACACATTAACCAGACAGACACATTATATTCGTGTTAATCGGCATTTCTAACTGTTCGTTTTAGACTAAGCTGTATTTATTCTCAAATCTCTGTAAGGAATGAAGTTTGGCAAAGGTGGACAGCTCTAACAAGAAATAGTCTTAGAGCGCAAACCCCCATAATGCTAGTAATGCTTTGCTTTATACTATTCTTTCAGGTCTTATCTAGTCCTTTCATTTTGAAATTACAGTAATTACAGGAAACATGAAATTAAAATTATGCTTTGCCCCCAGCCACAGAAAACATGTATTTTTAATCAATCACTACCTTTTTAAAAATACCCTCATGCAATTGAAAAAGCCCACTGTATTCAAAAGGTTTGTATGTATCCAAAGCCCAGATCTTTTATTAATGCTGTTTAAAAGCTGAGAAAATGAGGAGATAATGGAAAATCAGCCATTGTGTTTAGAGGTCTGAGGAGAAACTTAGTCCTTTGAAAGTTTGGCTATATATATATAGCTAAAAAAAATCCTGAATAGGAGCTACCGTCTACTGAGTTTCTTGAGATTTTACTACCAAAAGTCCAATAAAACCAATCTTCATGTGATTTTTCTAGCAGCAGAGTTTGATTCCTTCGGTACTGAGAGCACATCTGTAAGTCACTGTACCTCTTCCCACATACTGTCAGGTAAGCACGCAAGTCATTCATTTTTATTGTCTAAATTGGTACAAACTGTTCAGTGTAACTGAAACTGTGACTAAACTTTCAGCTGGGGATGCACTTGTTCATTCTTTCTGTGAGCCTTTCTAACATCACACCAGCCTTTATTCCTCCCTAGGGAAACGTCTCTCTTTTACATCCTGACCTTTATATATTCCGACAAGAAGGAACACTTCAAGACACAATGATGTTGAATTCACACAAACACTAAAACTTTAGTCATAAATTCTCTGGTCCTTATGTTTGTGCATTTCTGGAAGAGCTACAATAATGTCCAAAAGTCACCTGCAGACTTTTATACAGCTTTATAGATCCAAGTACAGCTGATCATCCAACTTTCATGCTAGTTCTAAACCAAAGTATTGAATTTGCTTGAGTTTTTTTGCCTTATCCATTTCCTTTTCTCTGTTGATTTTTGGCTCATGAAAGCAGCTTGGCTAAGGAACAGGCATACATGCGTCAAAGTCATAAATTGTTTCTAGTTCACCTGCTTTCCCAGGGCACGTGTGATTATGCTTGCATGTAGGACCAACTTGCATATTCAAGTTATGTTAAAACTGTCTAGAATGCATGAATGATAACTTAGTTTGCAAGTAAGTTTTTTATAGAAAGCAAAAAAAAACCAAGAAAGAGGACCAAAAAAAGTCAGTCATTCAAAATGGAGAATAAGTAAAGATGTTTTAGGGGGAGAGCGAGTCACATGATTAGACATCACCACTCTCCCCAAATCCGAAATCCATGGAATTTAAAATCAGTTGGGCTTTCAATATAACTGCTACAGAGAGGAACATACACCCAGAGGTAATGAGATATCAATAATGCAGTCTTCTCAACTGGGAATACTCGGAGACTACTTTATGTAAATGTTAATGACATATTACCATGGCATGATGTATGTTACAACAAATAAGCACAAGAAAAAGATCTGAAAATTCAAGTTGATCCAGTATCTAGAACTGGAAGAAAAGGACTTCTGTTTCTCTTGCTAACCCATCAGCGAGGGGACACAGCTGGGACAGCTGGCCCCAACTGACCAAAGGGATATTCCATACCATAAGATGTCATGCTCAGCAGATAAAGCTGGACGAGGAAGGAGGGCAGGGGGAAGGATGATGTCCAGAGTTACGGTGTTTGCCTTCCCCAGTAACCATTACACGTGGTGCAGCCCTGCTTTCCTGGAGATGGCTGAACACCTGCCTGCCGATGGGGAATAGTGGATGAATTCCTTATCTTGCTTTGCTTGCATGCACAGCTTTTGCTTTACCTATTAAACTCTCTTTATCTCAACACATGAGTTTTCTCACTTTTACCCTTTCTGTTCTCTCTCCCGTCCCACTGCAGGGGAGCGAACAAGTGGCTGTGTGGTTCTCAGCTTTCTACTGGGATTAAAACACAACACACTAGAAAAATCCACCATGCCCTCCCCTAACTCTGAGCTAGGGGAAGTACATCCCTGGTGAAGATGAAAACTTCAGTTTCTATGGGATGAAGCGAATGACATGGAAGAAATGCCTAAAGCGAGCTCTTATGCCTAAGCGCTCTCTGGCGAGCCAGAGGAACTTAACTCCATGATGCCAGAAGCCCACATCAGATAGCAAGGGGAAACCGTACAGAAAGATCTCCAGACTCCAAATGGGGAAGGGGAGGATCAAGATACCCACACTCTACTACTTTTCCTATGATTAACAGACATTAGCAAAGCCAGGTTAAGTCATCCAACTCCAGAGAATGAATGAGAGGAGGAGGCGGCAAACAGCAAGAACAGTCAGTTCATTCTAATGTGACAAAATATGCCAAGACCATAGGAAAAAAAGACTGAGAAGCAGAACAAGTAAAAGAGGATACTGGAGTTAATGTTATTCAAAACAGAACACTCCAAAGCACATAACCCAATCTCAGTTTTATAATAGAAAAGTTCTATTTTTATGGGCTGCAACACCAACCTCACTGTATATCAGGGGTTTTTTTAGATTCAAAGTAATACACATAGAACACCTCTTATATAGCTATAAATGTATCTACAACATGTAAATACACTTCCAAGAAACTATTCAACATTCAAGAGGCATAAAAATATAAAAGTGGTCTATGCATATACATATGCTAGAAATCCAGGGTAAAGGTGCATATACATTCACATCATGGCTAACTAAAAACTAACTGAACTTCTGTGGTTGTAGCTGGTAGTTGTATATGTCTCGAGACATCAATATATGTGAATCTATAAAATGGCAGGAAAGCTATTTTAATGTAAAATTATACATTAGCTTTTGAGAATTATTAGGTTGCATTTCTGCACGCTTTATTCTCCCCCTCTTCAACTATGAGATTCAAAATTTTCTCTAAATATCCAGAATATTTGGAACAGACCTATTTTGATATACTGACAGAAATAAAACTGAAAACCTATAGAGTTGCAGTTTCAGGGTTTTCCTTCAGGGGCAAGGCTTTTTCTGGAACGGAATTTGCTCCTCATTTCAGGAGCTGGAAAGCACATTCTGCACAGAGCGAATGGAAACAGAAGCGTGTTTGCGATGGTGGGGTAACAGAAAATGGCCAGGGTACCTGCATAGCCCTTTGCCTGTCTATGGGTTCTCAATAACCAATAGCAACACACGTAAGGAAACCAGATCCCTATAAGACTACATTAAATCTAGCAGAAATTTGCAGGTTCAGTTTTGATCGTGAACCTAGTAATTCAAGAGGGGACTGGGAAATAAAGAAGTACAGGCAAGCTTTAGTAGCTGAAATATTGGTTAGTAGTGAAATATTTGTGTATATATTTTATAGAAAATGCCAGTAGACAGGTCTGATGGTTTTTCAGGAAGAGGTAATTTTCCACTTAAATGCATATGCATATTAACTTGTGTAGTACTGTGCAAATGAAGGCAATCTATAAGAAACTTAAAATAAGCATAGTGAATGAGATTCAAAAGAGCCAATTCAGCATATATGGCATACATGACTGATCATAGAATGATAATGAATAACAATATCCCTTTGATGTTAATTAGTTGCACTTGATGTGGCAACACTAAGCGGGTTTGCAACAGTCAAGTAAGAAAAATCAAAACCTCAATAAAGCTTTCAGAATGCTAAAAACACTGAAGGACTGAAAAACAAAAAAAGAAAAACCAATATCACTACCAAGAAGTCCCTAATTCATTGGATTATCTAAACTCCATAGTATGAGAAATGACATAAAAAACAGAAACAGAAATAATGAAGCTACAATTTTGCCAGAAATGTCTGTGCCTTTTTGTAAAAAAAAAAAAAAAAAAGCCCAACCAAAAAAAAACCCCAAACAAACACCACACCACAACTTGCAGGGCAGAAAATAAGTTTGTTAGCACTAAATTCAAATGATGGAGTCAACAGTAAATGCAACACAAATTTATCTAGATTTTAACAAAATATAAATGTAGATACTGATGACAGAGATTAGTAATATTAAAAAGGTGAGTTAATGCTTTTTTTCTTATTTTGGGTCAAGATTCTTTCTTGGATCTCCTTCTCCTGACTGAACATATCTTTCTTATGATACAAGAACAGCACAAATTATGTAAGGAGTAACATTGGTTCCTCCCATCTCCCCACCAAATTCTTCTGCAGTAAAGTAAAAACTATTTAGTAGTAGATTGATGGAGTTCTGAAAAGCTGTACAACTGAACAAGAGGACTTAATTGTGTTTGTCAGGCACCTTATTTGAAAATTATGTTTTCACATTTCTCAGGATCAGAAATTACTATTACATTTTGCTCTGTCTTTCATGATAAGGAGAAATACAGGCACTCACACAAAATGGTTTTACAGACACTCACAGGAAGCGGTTTGGAAAATGACATTATTATTAGCGTCGTGGTTAGTGAGACTAAAATTCTGCATAAGTACCAAAAAAACCCAAAACAAACCTCAAAAAGTTGCAAAATTAAGACTTCCAAGTTGATATGAAATGGTAGAATTTTTGTTGAAAAACACTTTATGCTTACTCTATTTTTTTTTCTCTACATTTTACGGAAAGTACTATGCAGAAGCACAGGCAAATGAGAAGTATTGCATAAATCAACAAAATACACAAAGACACTTTGTAAGCTTTCACTTTCTCAGTTTTGACTCAATATAGTCACATATAAAAATTTGTTAAGTATATTTTCTGAAAAAACAAAAGGTAGCGAGACGTTGCTTGATCTCCTGTTTTGGTACTCCTAAAAATCTATGGCTTTTTATTTTGTGAATAATTACCCCTTTCTTTTCACCTGCCCTAGGACTCCTGCAGCAGTAAGAACACAGACTGGATGATGCCAAACTTGTAAGTAACAATGCATATATTATTCTGTCCTCCGCGCACTATCCAAACTTTGCTCTGCAGATAGTGCTATTAATTTACTCAAGTGCTTTCAATCATAGTCATTACTATGGTACTTGTGTGCTTCACAAATACTGCTTCTATTATTTTTCACAAACCTTGCTAGATAAAAGGTGTTATTATTGCCATTACTAAATAATAAGTTGAGATAAAAAAGAACTGTGAGCAAAAATATCAGCTAATCTTGATATTCTGGTTGGCACAAGAGTTCAAATTTTCAAAAAGAAATAGCAAATCCATGCTATGAGGTGCTATCTGTTCAGACATAGCTCCCAGTGATTTCAGTTTCAAGTACTGAAAAAACCCCTTACCTTAACATATGAAACTGCACACCCAGATTGCAGGAGAACACGAGTAGATAATACTGGTAGAAAAAAATGGAATAAATAACTGGCTGGAGCCACATGCTAATTCTGACACTTTGAATATCACTTCAGCCTCTACTTCAGTTACTTAATAACTTGAAATATCACAAATTCATTGGCATGTATGAAAAATATTCATGCAGCTAGAAATAATAATGGCTATTACTTGACATCAAAAAAGCCAGCGCATATTAAGCCTAAAGCTCTACATTTGGTTAATGATGTTGTTACCTAGCACATTGCTTTGATCAATTTCCTGTTAGGATGAATTTCTATCTTTTATTGTTCTCTCTTCTCCTTTTATATACAAAACCTTGGCTAGAGTTAAGAAAAAACATAGAAAAAGCTACAGATGTGATGTAAGCTTGCTCAGATTTGAATTCACAAATCTAAGGAAGTGCCAAAAGGTTATTGTACAAGTCATATGGCACTGCATCCCGAAGCAGCTATGAAACATAAGTCTATTGACTTTCATGCCTTAGCTTGAGTAGACTACTCTGTGCACCAGGAAATCTAACTTTTAGCTTATCTAATAATAGCTAACAGTAAGAATAAACCACTGTTAATATGCATTTTGAGAAATGAATGTGATAATACTAAAAACCAAATAATATTACTATTTGTATCTTTTATAATTGTACTTCCCGAAACCCCAACAGTGCAGGAACAGACTTAGCCAGGGGATGGCTCACGATCCAGCAACTCACTATTCCATTAGCGAACTTATTCTCCGCTCTTGGATATTGTTGCTTTGCTGTTTGTGCAGAGTCATGGCCAGCCAGATATCAAAATGTTCAAATATTATTATTCTGGTTTTCAGATAGGATTTAAAAATCCTTTTGAAATTCAGGATTTCATTCGCACTTGAACGCTTCTTCCCAAGGACAGGCAAATTAGGGGATTCTGCTGACTTATCCCTAACATTTGTTGCTCATGGGAAACATCTTGCTGCTGCAACTTTCCTGCCTTGGCAATTCTATGGGATATCACAACTAAGTGTTACTAGTATGGGAAGGAAAAAATACACTTGTGGAAAATTCCAAAGCAATCTAAGCACAAAGGAATAAAACCATTCCATAAATACTGCAATTATTGGAACACCAATATATTTCAGTGATGGAGCTAAAAAAAAAAAGAGAACAAACCAATCCTCTACTAAACACGTTTTCAACCTTGGTATTGTAGAAAACATGTCTTAAATTTGGTTAAATTCATAAGCATATTAGGTTATAAAACAAGTTGAAATGACCTTATATATCAAGTGAAAATTGAACTAAGATTAGAAAAAACGCCACGTTCCTACTGTGTTTAAATTTCTGATAGCTCATCATACCTGCAGTGATTATGTTTGTAGCATTAGGTTGATCAAAAAACAGGAAAGCAATCTTACGCATTTCCTTTAAAAAAAAAAAAAAGAAAAGAAAAAGAAAAAAGGGATCATGGTTTGATTTAGGTTCTTATCATCTGATAGCCTTAACTTTATCGCTATGTAAGAAGATGGAGAAAATGATTTATTGTTGACTGTCATTCTTTCTGGAGATGAATAATCTTCTTCCTCAGTATTAAAGTGGCTTTCAGGCAAATCAATCAACCATAGATCATGTCATAAGACTGTCTTCTGATGTTAATAAAGCATTTGGTAATAAGGAGCTTTATGTGTTGTATTTATAGACACAGAAATACTATAATATCCTGTTTAAAAAGGGACAATCTTGCCTGTGATACTGTTTTAAAACAAAGTTTAGCATATATACATAGCCGTAAGTTTCTTACACACAGTGTGTGTTGGAGAATTAAGAGAGCAACAGTTTGCTAAAATGTTTTTTGAAACAAAGGGATCAAGTTAGAGTGACAAAAGCCAACTTAAGGTGCAGACTATGTGTGTAATGGACATCAAAAATTAATTAAGGTATTTCACTTTGAAAATTAGAATTCCTGTATTTACTAACATTCCTGTATAAGTAAAAGACCGCATTTCAGATTATAAGGCAAAAAGGAGAGGGGTCAATGTGGAACAACATATATAGTTAAGCCTTGCTTTCAAACTGCTTCTTCTTGAATCATATATAACATAATGTGACAACATAACAAAATGCCAGAATTGAAGAACACACAAATTGCCTAGTCTAACTTCAGCATAAGCATAGGGTAATTTTCAGGCCAGGTATTCACAGAACTGGGCAATTTCAATTATCTATGAATTCTTTCAAGTTACTGAAAATTCATTACCTCCAAACCTCCAAACCTCCAATAAGGGAAAATGACATTTACTGCTAAAATTTAAATATTTAGAGGAATGACTGAATAATGACTTATCTTATGGTCATCAAATTCAGTTTTGTAATTGAACAATGAAAGAATAAAGAATTACATCAAGAGGCTTCTGGGAAATAGAGAAAGAATTCACTTTCTAAAACCTAAAATTTTGACTTAAATTATTTGCATGTACGATTCAAATGTTTAGCCCTGCAACCTGATCTTTCTTGATCTTAATGGTTTGAACATGACATTATATTATCATTTTTTGAGTAGAGGTTGGCTACTAAGGAATAGCTACAAGTATTAAAGCAAATGATTCATCGGAACTTCCTAAGTGGCTGTCATGATCATGTCTGTTTATATTTGCAGCGATAGCGATATTGGGTAGGGGCTTACGATGTGCCAGGAAATCACAGACATTTCCCTTTTTGAGCAGAGACTTTCCCTGTAGGAGTGAATAATCCAGAGCTAGAAAGACTGACACCACAAGGAAAGATGGATAAGGCACAGTTAAAAAAAGTGACCATATTAGGAAACTCCTTGTAGTATTACAAAAAATTAATTTTGAACCTCATATGGTGAAAAATCAAATACTTAAAGTATTAAAAAAATAATTGCAAGGACAGTGAAGTGGGCAAAGAAAGTGATATGAGCAGCTGTGGGGTTTATGCTTATAAGGAAGCAATTTCACTGTTGGTAGTTCAAAGATTAAGAGATTCTAGTGAAAAAACAGGAACACATTTAATCTGGTGTGCTGCAATTAAAAAAGGGGGGAGGGGTTAAAGGCTTTAAATTTGCTTGTCTAAGGTAAGTAATTCCTTGAATCCTCAGCAATTACTAGGTAAAACCACAGATTCCGAGTTGGTCAGAATGTGAACTACTTTTAACAGCACCTAAGGTTTTAATTTCTGAATAATATAAAATAGCAGTTCCTATGCTATTTTCTTCCTAGCTGAGACAAGAGGAAACAGCATTCAGCCCAACTTCTAAGGGTTCTTAAAACCAGTGATGCAAGTACTTTATGTCAGCATAACCAGGCCTCCAAACACTTGAGTTTAATTTACCTTCAAGTTTTGTTGCACTGTTTTGCCTTCTCTGTAAAACCTTACTTGGCTAAGAATTTCATTGCAATCATCTCGTTGTAATTAATGCTGTATTTTTGTATTAATCTTCACTATTATATTTTCCATTTTTATTCTTGAGATCACAGTGGGATAGGATTTAGGAGGCTCTTAAGTGTGAATTTAGGTTGAAGAAGCCAGTTAGATTAGTTATCTGGTTATACTGCTGAGTTATTTGCTATCCTGATGGCACTGAATTAGATTACCGAGGTACAACCTTTACAATCAGTCACTTTTCCAGATCTTTTAAGTGCCTTTGATATCATCCCAGAAATTTCAATCACTAGAGTAGAAATAGCTTTGAAAATTATTGATGTCTATAATAAGGTACTATGTCACAGCAACAATGTCATTTTTGTATGAATTCCAGTCTGTGTAGATATTAAAGAAAATGAAATGGGAGATAAAGCAGTCAAAAAAGCTTTCCAAAATAATTCAGAAGTCATTGAGAAAAGAGAATTTGGTCAGTAAACAAAAAAAAACCACCAAAGCCAAACAACTAATTCTGGCAACTGAAGGTTGAAGAAGGGTAAACTAATTTACGACAGAAGTATATTCTACGTCTTTGCCCAGTTACCAAAACCCACACAAATGGCAATAAAATCACGCCCAAGAACCAGAGGGTGTTTCTTGCTACTTACTGCAAGGCAGACTACTTACACCTATATGCTAGAATGCTTTTTCTTAGATGCAAGTCCCTTTCACATCCCTTCCCTACAATTAACATTCTCGTCCAAGGCTGCTTCAATGTAAACTTATTACAACAGTAAAAATATTTTTCAGCAGTATACAAGATTTTACATGGAATTTAAGAAATCTAGTATTTGTAGAAGTGGACACGTTTGTTTATTTAATAATTGGTACGAAATGCAAATACAGAAGATCCAAGAGGAATGAGAAATTAGGTAATACTTTAGATAGCTTGCAATTACTGGAGCTAAAACTGTTTATTAAGTCATACTTCTATATTATTTCAACTAAAGTATAAGGAAAATATCAATGTCATTAAAGAAAACATACATTGCAAACTATATGGTATTGAGTTTTACTTTGAGTTACTGAAAACTCAGTAAATAAAAGGCTGAGTAGAGCACTGTTAACACAATGTTTAGGGGAAAAAAATATCACCATTAAAATATGTCAGAGCTGCCCGTTCTCACTGAATGTCATACTTCAGTTATAAAACACATCCCCAGCCTTATACTGGGGAACACTCTCTAGCGAGAGAGAGTATTTTTAGGATGCTACAACCAATTCTGATTCCTTTACTTATCTGAACGGTTGCTTAAGCTGGGAGGGGAGAGAGGGGGCAGAAAAAAAAAAAATCCTAAAGGCAGCAAAACAACATACAAATATTGTGTATTGTTAAAAAAAAAAATATCAACAATATACTACTATAAGTCAATAGGTAGATATTTATCTCCAGTAACAAATGATACATGAAGTATGATATCTATAAAATTGTATTTTAATGTATACACAGTATAAGGCATCTTTATATGCATGTGAACATGCAAGTTGCATATGTTATACACCAAACAGTAGAAAATATGTTTGCAAAAATGTAGCCAAGTCTTGTACACCATGTATACTATAAAGTTTGCAGTAATGTAACAATACTGGATGATCTGTTACGTGTAGAATCACGTGATGGTCACAATTCCACTGAATGATATTTTTATTCCGATAGCAACATGTATTTCCAATATATTCCATTTCCAATGGAATATTGTAATAATTATAGGAAACAAGAAGTAATAGAAACTGCACTGATATCCACACACTTCTTTCCCTTTCCATTCTCATTTAGTATTATTATTTGCCTTTATAAAATAGTTAAAAGCAGGACACTAAGCTCAGCTACAGGCATCTTGGGTAACACTGCAGTAATAGCCAGAAAACTTGAACATCACTACGTAAAAATACACTCCCAAATCAATCCTCTGACACATAATGAAAAGCAATGCTCGTAGACACACACAGAGGAACTTAAACTTAGCTGATATGTAGGTTTTTGGAAGAGACTATTAATGTAATTTTTAAATGTCTCCCTTCTTGTGTGCCTATCTTGAAATATGTTAATTGGGCTTGCTTCCCTGGAAATACTGACTTGCTGAGCACCCATCATTGAAGCCTACTGTTCTTTCCAGTGGCATACAGATACGATAGGAGCACCGCATCCCTGTCTAGAAGGGACCCGCTACTTCACCCAGTCTTTAGCAGATTGGATCAGGGTCTGAGCACAGTCCTGTTTACTGTGCAAGGAACAGTGCATTTAAGGAAAAGAGACTGTATTTAGAACCAATACCGTCAACAGTAAAGTGCTATGTAAAAAGCTTTATTTTACTTTTACAAACATGTATTAAGAGCTGACACCTATTCATGCCAATGCATCACTTTCAATGCCTGTATGCCAGCACCAAAGATTTTCCATTATGGAAATCTTAATAAACATTTGACACCATCAGATATGACCTCTTTTCTCCCTCTACCATTGTCGAGGGTTTGGGCCGGATTG
>VZSF01003389.1:0-24383 GCA_013398295.1 Chionis minor
AGGTTGGGGCAGCATTAGGGGCAGGGGGAAGGGTGGGGATATGTTGGTGGGAGGGCTGGGGGAAGGGTGTTGTTATGTGTATGGGTAGGGGTGAGGGGTCTGCACCCCCCCACCCAGCCACTGCATGCTCTGGGTGCTGGTGCAGAGGCAGAGCAGGGCTGGGATCAGCCCCGGGGCCAGGGGACATAGGTGTCAGGCGTGGTGGGTGGTTGTACGGCACCTGGGATGGGTTCCCTTGCACAGGGCAGCCCTGTGCCTGCTGGGGAAGGGGCATGAGTGTCGGGGTGGGGGGCATGGGGGTGCTGCTGGGGCGTATGGGGGCATGTAATGGAGGTATCACCGAGTATCCATGCACGGAGGGAGCTCTGATGATGCATGGAGGTCAGGAAGGGCAAGCAGTGACGGGCTTCAAAGTGCCTCCCTGCAAAGCCACCCACTAAAGGTTGCTGATACCGGCAGAGCCGTGGTCAAGGGCAGCTCACCCGTGGCTCCCGAAGGCCTGAAGGCGATGGAGGAGGAGGAGGCAGGCAGGAGGCAGGACATAACTTTTATTAACTATTAGAAACCATAAGAAACCACATTATTCGTTAAAGATTTACATCCAGTACTTTTTTTTTTTTTCCCCCCAATTGTACAAGTCAGGAGGAGCTGCTGGAGGCGAGCAGAGGGGGGTGGGCTCCGGGCAAGCCAGCTTCCCTGCAGGACTTTCCTAGCCCCTCCCGGGACAGCTTTACTGGGAATGTTTGCTTTGGGAGAAGAGACTTTGGAGCAGCAGCAGCTCTGGGTCAGATTTGGGGCCTTTGTGAAAGCAGCATTTGGGTTTAAATTTGTGGAAAGGGCTTGCCATTTCATTGCAGGGCAGCCCATGGCCTCCCTGCCTTGATTTCCACCTCTCCCTCTGGCTGCTAAGCAGTGGGAGGAGGATGCAGGAGACCCACAGGGATACCCCGAGCTGGGCAAAAACACTGGGGGACTCACCCCCCCAGAAAAAACTCCCAGGCTTTGGGGACTCTTTTGAAAATACAATTGGTCCTTGCTTTCTCTGAAATGCCCCAAAATCTCCTCCACCTGTGAAGGTGCAAGCGGGTCACTTCTCCACCAAACCGGACCAAGGTTCCTCCCAGTGAGCCCGGGGTGGGAGGAACCAGGGTCCGATAACCTCGGGAAATTCCCGCAGTTCAGCCACTCCCAGCAGGAAGAAGGAAAACCAAAGCAAAACCAGTCCCAGGGGAGGTTTGCAGGCAGGATCCCCCTGCCTCGGCACAGCCAGGTGGGCACAGCTTCCCCGCTGCCCGCTCTGCCCGCCTCGGCTCGCTGTCTTTAAATACCATGTTTGCAGACTGGGGAAGGATAAAGAATGGCAATATAAATATAAATTAAGTGATGAGGGGAAAGGAGAAGATCATTGTCCTGTCAAAAATCCAAAATCTCAGTCAAATATGTCAGCAGGGTGTCAGGGTTTGAGCACCCCAGGGCACCAGGAGGATCCGGCAAATACCACATTTAGGGAGAGGTAAGGAGGTGTTGGCAGCAAGCTGTGGTCTGAGCTGGGCCGGGAGAGGGGAGCTTGTCACCATGAACCAAACTCTGTCCATGCTTTCTGCATCCTCGGGCAAACCCTACCTCAGTTTCCCCACCTGCGGCAGGGGGTGCCGACCCCTCCTGAGCTCTGCAGAGCAGCGCGAGACCTGAGGGCTCGTTCCCATAAAGTGCTCCAGACGTGAGGTGATCAATAAATACTATTTTATAGAAACACTTGTTCTAAAGGAAAAATAAAAAATCACTGAAACCTTTTCATAAAATCATTTATTTTAAATATTTCCCTGCAAAATCCTGGGAACACGCAGGCTAGCGGCTGTGTCCCCCTTAGGGACCAGTCCCTACGGAGCTGCAGCCGGGGTGCGGGGTCTGTGGCCCATGCAGCGACGCTTGGGCTGGGCCAGGCTGGGGGACTTCTCAGTGGTAATTGTCATTATTATACATCAAAACACAGCGGGAGGATGCAGGAGCCCCTTGGTTTGGGGGGTGTGCGGGGCGGGAAGAGCCCCATGGCAGCTCCCAGGCACTGGGAGGGGGCTCAGGGCATCACCCTGCTCCTGCCACAGCAATGTCCCTGCAGGGTGTCCTGCCAGGGCTGTGCCACCAGAGCACCCTGCCAAGGTGATGCCACTGCAGAGCATCCTACCAAGGTGATGCCACCACAGGGTACCCTGCCAAGGCGATGCTCACACCACAGAAGGGCCAGACTGCTCCGCATAGACACTCCTCCGCAGATGCCGGGGGGACCATGCTGCCCCTTTTCCCAAGGGCCACCTCATGCAATGCCGCTCTCGTTTTTGCCACCGGCAGGGCTCCAAGCCCACTATCAACCCTCCGGAGCTTGTTCATCCCACAACATTCCCAAACCATGCCCTGCCGCCGAGCAGCCCTGGCACTGCACACCTGAGGCCGAATCCTGCCCCACGGGAAGCCATGGTCACCTTCTGGGATGCGGGTGTCAAGGTTTGGAGAGCAGCTGAGGCTGCCCGAGGGTCAGGGCTGGACCCTGCCTTCACAGGCAGCAGGTGCTCAGCACCTCTCAGGGCTGGACCCTGGTTCTGCTGGGCGACAGGAGCAAGGAGGTGGTGGTGGGGATGTTGGTAGGTCAGTGCTCAGGACGGGGCTCACTGCAGTGCCAGTGCTTGAGCACCCAGCACCCCAGGACAGGGCTGAGGGTGCTTCGGGCTCCCGCTGATGGCAAAGAGCCCCTGTGGTCCCACACGACCTGACCCAGAGGGGCGGATCCCAGCATCACAACTGCCCACGCATCCGCATCCCCTCGGTGGGGTTTCCTTGGTGGGAGGGCAGGATGGTGACCTGGCCCCGGCTCACCATAGCATCCCCAAAGAGGTCAGAGGCTCCTTCGGCATCCTCGGTGGTTTGCTAGGGTGGGACAGAACCAAAACAGGGTGTGGGATAGTGGTATGGCTCTGCACGAGCAGGCACGGAGGAGCTTGAGGATGTCTCATGGGTCAGAGCAGCCACTTGCTCCTGAGCACAGGGACCACTGGTGCAGAGGGGTGGAGAGATCCCCACCACCATTGGTTCTCCACAGACCTCCCCAACTCCCCTGCCCTTGGAGGATAAGCATCCCATGGGAGCAGTGCTCCCTGCCAGCAGAGGGGTCCTGGATTCCACAGCCGCCAGGGTGCTCTGAGACAACCTCAGCCACAACACAAAGCCCTTTCCAGGTGGGGAAACTGAGGCCCAACACTTGCCCAAGGACACCAGAGACTGCGGTGCTCTTCCTTTCGGGATGCCATCCTGCTCCCCAGGGCTTTGGTGGTGACCCCA
Organism: Chionis minor; assembly: GCA_013398295.1. NCBI lineage: Eukaryota > Metazoa > Chordata > Aves > Charadriiformes > Chionidae > Chionis > Chionis minor. The sequence continues at coordinate 3,334 of VZSF01003389.1, forward strand.
ACACCACGGGCCCCCAGCAACCCCCCAGCATCCCTCCCCGGAGCTGCTCCTCTCCCAGACCGCCCAGCAAGACCACAGCATCCATCATCTTCCAAACCCTGAAGAGGCGATACCTGGAGGGGGAACGTGGCCCTGGCAGATCCAGCGGTGTCAGCGAGGGATGGGACAGTGCTGGTGATGCGGGACACCCAGGGATGCCCCACAGGCATGACTGGGTTCAACGTCAGGCCTGGGATGAGGAGTTGCAGGGTGTTGTCCACGGCTGTATTGGTGCATCTGGGGTGGGAGCCAGGTGTGCACACTCACACGCGTGTGCGCACACTCGCACACACACCCGGATGGGCAGTGAGCAGTCTTCCACATCCCACTTGCCAAATCAAACCCCGGTGCGGGGCACAGGGTGCGTGGGGGGCCGCGGGGATGGGGTCGGGGGGGGAGACCTTTTGACACTCATTTTGATTTAAGGGCTTGGCTTCTTGCTGGGTATAGAATTGTCTTTCCTTTCCAGCCGTGTGTAAGGCTCAAAAGCAGAAGTGCCCAGTCCGTAAGTGCCTGGGAGGTCGTGCAGGCTGCCCAGGAGCGGCCCCCCAAAGCACAGCGGGGCGGCCGGCAGCCTGGGCGAGGAGGAGGAGGAGGAGGAGGAGGCAGCGAGAGAAGGGACCTGCAGGCTGAAGGCTCCTGGCCCCGGGGGGCTGCTCCCACCGCCGAGCCCGGGGGAGGTGGTTCCTGGGGTGCCCAAGCTGGATCCATTGCCCATAGGACTGCCGATGGGGTTGGAGGTGGGAGAGAGAAGGCTGGGGGGGGCCGGGACAGAGAGGAGCCGGCCTTGCTCCAGCAGCCGGAGGATGTTGCAGGTGGCGAAGGATTCGGAGGTGGCGGTGGAGCGTTTCTCAGAGTCCCTGCTCTGGTCCTTCTTCTGCTTGGTGCGTCGGTTCTGGAACCAGACCTTGACCTGGGGTGGGGAGCGGGGGGACAGGGCAGGGGGACAGAAAGGCACGGACAGAAAGAGAGCGCGGGGGGACCAGGGAAAGAGAGGTGAGAACCAGGAAAGAGTGAGAGATATGAGAGAGAGAGAGACGTATTAAAATAAACACCCAAGCAAGATCCATCCCCCACCACAGGGACTGCGGAGAAGTGGCTCCCACCTGCTGCTTCCAGGGAAATGGCAAATTCCTGCAGGTGCCAGGACAGAGAGGGACAGAAACCCAGGAATGGGAGCCCCTGGATAGGAGCCCTGGAATGGGAGCCCCAGGTAGGATCCCAGGGTAGGAGCTTGGAGCCAGGAGCCCAGGGCTGAGCCACCCCACCGCTGCCCGCTCTGCCCTGTCCTGTCTCTCCCAGGGAAGCTGAGCTATGGCATGTCCTTGGGTCTCCTCTATGACGGTCTTCAAACCCAAGTTTGTGTCCCAACCCTTCCGTCACCGGGCCAAGACACGGGGCAGGGTGGAGGGTCCCTGGCCTTGCTACAGGAGAACATGTTAGGGGACAGGATGGCTTCTGGTGGCCCTGGATGTCTGGACACAGACCCGCTTCTGTGCCCAAAACCAGCTGGGGACATCCCCGCCCCAACCTGCCTCTGGCCAAAGTAAGGAGCAAGCCCAGGCTGAGGCCCCATAGGACCCCCCTGCCCCTGATTCGCCTGGTGGGATGTGGTCCCTGGGCCCCAGCCCACAGCTCCCGTCCCCATGCAGCTGCTCCCATCCCGCTGCAGCTGCCCCCGCACCCCCTAACCTCTCCCCTGGGAGGGCAGCCCCCCACTTCTGTCCCTCCCTGACAAAGCAGAGGGGTAGGAGAGGCAGAGAGAGAGATAGAGAGAGGTGTGAGGGACAGACAGACGGATGGAGATGGAGGTGAGGGAAGGAGATGGATGGGAAGACACTCAGATTAGAGCGTGGCAGACAAGAGTGGACGAGTCGGACGCTGGCCAGGACCCCAGGAGTCAACCCCAGCACATCAGCACAGGCTTCGTCCTCATCTGCTCCGGGGCCAGCAGGTCTCGAACTCATCCGAGTCATCGGAAACTCATTGGGGCAGGACAGTTGCTCACTGACACGGCCTTCACGCGTCCCCTGGCACAATAGACCCACAGTACAAAGCTAATGGAGCGTGGGGGTGGAGGAGGTCTCAGCCCTCCGGCCCCTTTCTGGGGACATAATAGTGGAGCTGACGTCTGGGCAGAGCTGGCCGGAGGCTGGGGATGCTCGGGGAGGTGCAGCGGGAGGTGCTCCTGAGCAATGCGGGGACACTAGGATCATGGGGCTGAGCTAATATCCAACAGCTAAAACCTCCCGGGACCATGGGCCACTGCCAGCCCATGTCCTACCTCCCCCTTACCCATGGGGTCCCAAGTGGAAGCTCTCGAGGACATTCCCTGCCCATGTACACCTTGACCCCGCACAGGGACCCTGGATCCCACATTGCCACTGGGACTGCTGGGCCCACGTCACAGCCTAGCTGGGTCTCCAGGGCTGACAGCCCCTCCCCACCATCCCCATCAATCCTCCACACCGGCGAGTGGGATGCGTTTGGGCAGGGCTGTGTGCTCCCACAGTCCCACGTCCCAGGGCACAGCGACCTGATGCAGAATTAGCAGCCCGCTAGCTTTTCTGGTGGAGACCTCCTCGAGCTGCTGAATTCTGTGGACCACAGAGCCCCAAAACACAGATGTTGGGGCTGAATGGGACTCCCACAGCCCCACAATCCCATGTCATTATTGATGTCTTAACGAAAGCCTGGTGTAAGCCCATGCAGAAACACACAGCCCCAGCGTTCTCCGCTCCAAGCATCTCCCAGCCAGTCAACTCTGGAAGAGCAAGAGCTCAAAAAACCCCTGTCAGCATGATTATGTCCTTGAGGATGGGCATGAAGCACCTAGGAGCTGCCCGCAAGCCACATTTTCCCAGCCCAGCCAGGTGCACAGAGGGAGGTGGCAGCAGGTTCCTCATCTCCTTGGCAGGGAGGGTGCACCAGCACCTACCTTTCCCACACCCAGCACCACTGCCTGTGGATCGGGCTCAGCATCTCCTGGCTTCTCCTGGCTGCAGCAGCCCAGTCTCAGCCTCACCTCACTGTGCTGGGGAGGATGGAGACTAAGCGATGTGTTTGACCTCATCCTCTCGGCTGAGGACCATCTCCATCCCTGAGCCCCAAACCAGGGTGCTCCAGAGCTCTGCTGCCACAAGCCCAACCCAAACCCTGCTTCCTTCAGCCCAGCATCCATCTGAGCCCACTGCAGAGGCTCCAGGGCTCACCCACCAGGTGAGAACCCACCACCAGCTTCTCCCCTGCCTCTTTCCCTGGTGTCTGCACCCTCCCAGTTTGAGCGCATCACCTCCAGGCACTCTGAGACGCTGAGGGGTCTCAGAGACCCTCCCCAGCTGCACATAGATTTCAGTGCAAAGAGAAACTGAGGCACAGACAGCCCCTGAAAAGTGCTCTGCATTGCAAAGCACTTTGAAACACAGCTTCTAACATGGCAGGAGGAGGCTGCAGGACACAGAATCACAGAATCATGGAATGGTTTGGGTTGGAAGGGACCTTTAAAGGTCATCTAGTCCAACCTCCCTTGCAGTGAGCAGAGACATCAAGTAGATCGGGTTCCTCAGAGCCTCATCCAACCCAGCCTTGAATGTTTCCAGTGATGGGGCATCTACCACCTCTCTGGACAACCTGTTCCAGTGTTTCACCACCCTCATTGTAAAAAATTTCTTCCTTCTGACATCACGCTGAGCAGCACTAGCCAGGGCAGGGTGTCAATCGGTCATTTAACACTCTCATTAACTTTGGAGCAAGCTGAGCAGAGGCACAGCCCCGTCACCACACAGCAGAGGCCAAGCAGAGACACCAGAGCATCCTGCAGAAGGAAGGACCAAGCCCCAAGGGATGAGGCAGGTGCAGCAGGCTCCCGCTCTGCAGCATCGCAGCTGGCGCAGCCAAGGGGAACAGCCATGAGGAGTCAGGAATTTTCCTAACACGAGGACTAGGAGGTATCAGGTGTGGTCACCTGGTAGCAGCTGGAACATCCCGACATGGGGTTCAGCTGGGGAAGGGTGGCAATACGGTCTTCAGGAGAAGGCGACCCAGTGGGTTCCTCCTTCCCAGTGCTGCTGCAGCTGAGCCTCTTCCCAGCCTGGATATCTGCTCTTACACCTCTTTCACTAGGGCTGGCTGATACCTTGGTGATGATTGCATCTCCATTTATAGGTATAAATAGAAACTTTCTGTAGCCCTCCCTACCATTGTTCTACATCTGATCTTCTTGCAGGAGGTTCTCCCATCCTCAACCCACCTCTGCAGATCCTCTCCACGCCCATCACCCTTGAACGGCATGACCCAAGCTGAACATGCTACACTAAATATGGTTTCCTCATGCCTCATAGACTGACATGAGCTCTTCCCCATCTGCACTGGTGACATATCAGATAAGCAGGACCACATTTGCCTTCATGGCTGAAATTCATATACAGTTTGTCATTAATTAGTAGATCCATGTCCTTTTCATCCTCCATTATGATCAAGCCCTGAGTTCCTATCACTGGAGATGTAAATAAGCTCAGCCAGATGCAGTCCTTGACAAGTCCATGAGTAATTTCCCTCCAGCCTTGATCCTTCATCTTTCAGCAATATCCTCCACCACCTCCCCTCAATTACAGTTTCTCCTCCACACTGTAAGTTCTCTAGTCATCTCTTGCTCTGGTTTCATTCACAACTCCCCATCAGCCACCATAGTGAGCGCTTTGCCAAAGTCTGCTTTAATGAGATTGCCTTCATTTCTTTCTCTAAAAAAGCAGCTTTTTTCCTTGTCCAAGTTACTGCGTTAACTGGTGCGTGCCTATGAAGTGGCAATGACACCCTTCCCAGTCTGGGCCTGGAGGAAGGGAAGGGAGGACCATGCTGGCACATCCCTGGTGGGCATCACATCTCCGGCACCTATGAGCCCCATGTGTGATGTTTGGTTTCTCAGTTACCAACCCGGTGAGCTACAGTAATAACTGAAGAGCTGTGGGAGGAAACTAGCGCCCCGCCCCGCTCCCCCCCCGAGCTCTCCTGCCAGACTTGGGGGGAAGAAGAAAGTGAGACTAAGGGCACCCTTTCCATGGGAATGGAGAAAAAGGCCAGTTCATAGATGTGTCACTCTGGGGAACAGTCAGGACAGCTTGAGGGGGGGTAATGGGGAAGGTGGGGGGGAAGAAGCCTGTCCCCCCGCTCCCTGCGGAGGACTCCCAGGAAGAGCCCACGGCTCCCAGCGGCTGAAAGTCCCCTGCATGGGGCTGTGGGATCCGGGACCACATGTGACATGCCAGTCAGGTCGAGCCTGGATGCAGACAAATAGACAACAGTATGCATTTGGATGTGACTGAAGAGCAGGACATGAGAGGTCATGCGTTCACCAGAAAAGGAAGGTGACTCTCAGAGGATGGGGAGGAGGCAAAGCCGTACAGGGGAGATGACTCTGAAAGCCATAGGAGACATGGCATGCAATAAACAGAACGATGCTGAAGGTATGAGGATAAGCATGATTCATAAATCCATATGAGAGTTTGGAGAAGGAGTCCTGGTGCCGGATATTCAATCAATTACTGTAACCAGGTCTAGTGTCTACCTTTCCATAAGGTACGTGACAGGCTGGAGGGATCTCAGCATAAAGCCCCTCATGTTTCTGGACATGAGACACTATGGATGGAACATGTAGACAACTGCCCGTGGAGCACCATTCCTGGGGCAGGAGCGTGCTCGCCGTCACACTGAACAGTTTGGTTAGCGCAGGAAGTTTTCCCAAGAGAGGTGCCCCGGATCAACTAGAGTGAGGAAGAAAGTCCTATGAGCTGATCAGAAAGGTCCATCTGCCTTTCCAGTCCATTTGAGCTCAGAAGCATATCACTTCTCTAGGTCCTGCAGCATGAAAATCAAGCAGGAGAATCTGCTCTGTCCTGGGCTGCTGGATGTTTCCATAAAAAATTCAGGGCAGAGATCTCAGTCTATTCACCAGAATAGCCACCAGCCATGTGTGCGCTCACCAGGGAGCGCCAAGGGAGCTGTGCTCTCACCACAACCATCCATTTTGACTTGCTGGTTTTGGGTCATGGATGACAGACCTCATCATGCGTTCCCCTCTCTGATAACACTACGAATGTATTCAGCCCTGAGAGCGCTGGTGCTTGGCCAGCATGAGATGGCTTGATGCTAAACTCAACAACACGGTTGGTTGTTCTAGAAGAAAGGCAGAGACTCTAACCAGAGGGTAAAAAAGCATGTTCCTTCCTAGAAGACTTATCCAGGTCTAAGCCTCTCATGTTGTAGGTACAAGACAAGGTCCAAAGGTACCCAGCTGGGACACAGGCATGCAGTTCCCACCTCTGACACCAACCAAATGGGACACTGGCACCTCTCATCTCTCTGTTTTCTGCCCAACCCTGCATGGAAATGTGCTGCTTAGGGACAGCAGGGTTTCTGCTTCAGTGTCTCAGTATTGAGCATGGTGGTTCCGCACCTCCTCTAGGACCTGTAGCTGCTACCAGAGCATGAACTGCAACAACAACCAGCAGAAAGGGAAGGAAGTAACTCCAGTGCTGTAACTGGTCTGTCCAGTCTGTCCCAGACTGGCAAGGTCACCCAAAGCCTTCAGGACTCACTGCAATAGCCCTCAGCATACAATAAACCACCAATAACATCTCACTGACCCACCTATAGCTGCAGGTCGCAGATACCCTTCTCCTGTCCCCAGTGCAAGATTTTCTTTCCACCCACTCTTTTCACCACATCAGAATCTGAAGCTACCTACTCCTTGGAGAGAGGTCAATGCTTTTCTTGCTGGTGGAGAGGCTGGACGTGGTGTCCAACTAGCAATGACCAAGAGTATGAAGTCTCAACTGCATATTGGGTGGAAAAGCAGTTTGGAAGGTTGAAATCTGCTGCCTGATCATTGCAGGAGATGCTTCCTAGCACATGGTGTGAAAACCAGCTGGTAGGCCTCCCCACGGTGCCACGGAGCCTCTCACCCCATCTCCTTCTCCTTGCGAGTCCTGCTGTCACCCAGCAGCACAGGAGAGGGCTCGACCCCCCAAGGACCTCGGGTTGCAAGTTCATCCATCACAGGCTACGTGACTCCCATCACATTCCCATTTACAGGGAGTAAGGCAAAAAGAAATCACAACAAATCCCAAACTGCTGGGAGAAGAGTCTCAGGGGAGCTGGCAGCGTGGTGCAGCAGCTCTAGAGCAAGGATGTAAAGGCTGAATTTATTCCTTTTTCCCTTCTTTCCCAAGAAAAGCTTTCCCCTGGGCTGCTGCCCCCCTGCTCACACCAAAGCTAACGCTGCCCAAATAGTGAGTGAGCCCTCCAAGGGGAAGGACAAGGAAAGTACAGAAACAGTGCTGATCACCACCGGGAAAGCAATATTGCAATTCCCTCTGCTCCCAAACAGCTTTTACTGCACTGAGAGTGTCCACAGGGCCACTAGCCAGCACGTGTGCCTGGGCGTGGGAAGAGGAGCGCTTGGAGAGCCTGGCAGGAGGTTGCCGCATCTCCCTCCTGGCTGTGCTGCCTCCATGTCCCATGTCTATCTGACTCAGGCAGCTAGGGGTTTATTTTATTTTATTTTATTTTATTTTATTTTATTTTATTTTGTTTTGTTTTGTTNTTTATTTTTATTTCTTTAATTTCATATTGTTCTACTTTATTTTAAATGCACACACACCCCTGGTGCCTGCTACGTGACTGAATGAGCGGCTGAGGGTTACAGAGATGTACCCGCCGACTTCATCACTGTTGTTTTTTTCCGCATCTGGTTTCCCTTCCCTGAGGAATGATTCATCCTCCAGGAACTGGCTCCAGGTCCACCCTGGAACCTCCACCCTGCAGCTCAGTCTCTCCCAGTCCCTCCCCACATGGGATGCCATGGAGCGCCATCGTCGCTCCCCACCTGGGAGGAAAGCAGGAGAGCCGTGTCTTCAGTGTCACCTGCTCCCCTCGCAAAGGCACTTTTCAAATTCAAAATGTCACCGACCATCTGAACTTCTCGGGGCGCCGCTGTGGGGTTGTTCTGCAAAGGCACCGTCTGTCCGTCTGTCTGCCTGCCAAGCAGCCGGATGGACATGCAGACGGCTGAGCCACCCTCTCCCTCTGCTCGAGACCTCCGCCGGCACGCCCCGTCCTGCGCCGAGTGGTTTAAACCCTTCCCCGGATTGCAGATGCCAGGCGCCTGCGTGCACACACGCACCCCGCCCCGCGCACGCTCCTGCACACACGCGTGTGCTCGCACATGCCCCACCAGGTGTGCACGGGCACACAGACACCCCCAGATCGCAGCATCTGCACGGGGTCACCTCTCCCTACCGCGGCCCGGGCTGCTGGAGAGGGACTTGCAGAGCACCCCGGTTCCCTGGTCGGGCAGGGGCAGGGTGAGGGCAGCAGCGCCAGCAGAGCTGTGGGGAAAGGAATAAACCCCGGGCAGTGGTGACACGGCATCTCCCCACTCGCCGGAGCAGTGGCTGCGGCCCATGGCATCAGCTCTGGGCAGGCTCCCAGCTCCAGGCACGGTGTGGCCAGTGGCACGCAGCCCCCCTGCCATGGCACAGCGGGAGCAAGCAGGTCCTGGCAGGTCAGGAGCAGACGTGGGGCAGTGTGTGCTGTGGGCATGGCTTTTCCATGGCTATAGGCAGTGTGGTGGCACCGGGATTGAGCACAAGAGGGGTTTGGTCCCTGGTGTCCTGTGCTGTGAACTTTATGAGTGCCTTCTCCAGCAGCTGAGCCTGCCCGGCAGATGCTGGGAGCTGGGATGCTGCTCCGATCCCTGCCCTCCATCTAACACCTTCGAGCTACAAAACAAATTATTTCCAAGCGGTTAATCCCAATGGAGACCCCCTGCCAGCAGGCCAAGCTCCCGGCACACTCCGGGGATGGAAAGGTGCAGGGCAGGAGCCCACCGCGCCACGGCACTCAGTGATCCGGCGATCTGCTGAGGGTTTCAGTCCAGCAACTGCCTCGCTCTGCCCCTGCTCCACTTGTCCATCCCAGCACGCTGCCCGAAGCACTCCCCTCCCCGCTCCAGTCCCTGCAGAGCACGTTGTGGCCATGCTGGCCAGCCGAGGACTGGGCAGTGCACTCCCCTCTCTTCGGCTAATTTTTAATATCATCTGGTGCCTAACTGATGCGTTTTGCCAGCTCATGGCTGAGCAGCAGTGGGACGTCTCTCCTGAGCAATCGCGGTTTGCCGGCGGGAGCCCAAAGTCCCCATCCCTGCCCACCCCGGTCCCCGGCAGCGGGCACGTCACGCCTGCTCATTAAACCCTCCTCGCGCCGGCGCACACGCTCCCGCACACCAGCATCCCCCACCGCCCCCCAAAACGCCTGAGCCCCTCCACCTCCCCGTGCATGGAGGCCAAACGGGATGGTCCTCCTCCTCCTCCCCTGGGACACCCACGAGCATCACCCCGGATCCCGGCACCCATGCAGGCAGGGGTAGGGTAGGGGGTGTGTAATTGGGTTTTAGTGGTGTTTATAATTTGGCAGCCCTGCCCCGAGGCTGACCCTGGCACTGTCACACATCCCATGCCGTGCGCACCTCCGGCACGCCGGCCATCCGGGACTATTCAGAGCTACCGGCCGAGGCCATTTTGCTCACCGGGATTAGTTCCCCACCGCCATCAGCTGATGCCTGCTATGGCATGGGGGAAGGTGGGACCCAGCCTGCCGCACCGCCGTCCCCACACAGCGCCCCAGCCTCCCTTCCTCCTCCTCCCTGCTCCACCCTGAGCGTGGCCGTGTGCTCATGGAGCCATGGAGGCCAGGGCAGGTGGAGGCTCGGTGCAGGCTCGGGCCCCCGGCGTTGCATAAGCCGGCAGGCTCGCTGCCCAAAGCGGTTTCATAACGGCACGGCGGCTGCGCAACCCGTCTGCCTCTCCCCGACCACGGCGGGAACAGGGAGCTGGCCCTGAGCAGGGATGGACTCATCCCTCGGCTTCTCTTCCAGCCCCTCTGCGCCCCGACAGCGCCTGTGGCCACCCCGGCCGCGGCACCCACCCCAAACGCTCTGCCACAGCCCAGGACAGACGTGCCTGGGGCCGTGATTCCAGCCGCACCAAGCTCCATCCCATGGCTGGGCAGCGTGCTGGGGACAGTCGAGGTGGGAACTGTCACCGACCTGGTGGGACCCGGCTGTACCCTCAGCCAGGAGCCCGTCCCCAGAACAGCCAGTTGCCCCACTGCTGATCCAAAACTCCATCCAGAAGCATGCCCTCAGCCTGCTTTTGCTCCAAAATTCAGGTTATTTTCTGCTTCATAGCAGGCGAACCTCCTGGGTGCTTCGCTGCCCTTTGCCAACGGAAATGAGATGAAGGAGCAGGGAGAGACGGTGCTGGGCTCTGCAGGCAGGTCTGGCAGGGGTGAAGTGTCCTCCACCATCCAGCCTGGTGAGGTGTCCCAGCGGGAGCATCCTCCAACACACCAAAATTGGGTATGGACAGCCCCTTGTCTCCTCAGAGGTGCCGGTGAAGGCTGAGGGTTGATCTCCCCCATTTATTGGGGTTTCAGAAAGTGTAGCCTGGGCTGGAAGAGAGATACCACCCAGCATCAGCCACCCCTCCCAGGCAGGGACGTTCTCCACACAGCCCCAGCCCCGGGGATCCGATACCCAGTGGGATTTGCTCAGGATCAGCTGCAGTGAGAGTGTCCCGGGTGGTGTCACCCACGGCAGAGCCCCCCTTGGCCTTTCGGCCACTGGCACCTGGTTTGGGTGGTGGAGGAGGCAGGTGGGACAGCAGGGCCATCCCCATGGTCACATCCCCTCCCACAACACCAGGATCCAGCAGAAAGTATCCATGTGGATGTGGTGTTTCCTCCCATTTTCCACACACAGTGCAAACTGGTATGGTTTCCTCCCAGTGGAAAACAAAATGTAGCTGGGGAGGTGGGAGCACTTGGCCGGAGGGTGGGGGCAGGTGGTGAGACACCAGACCAGTGGCCGGGATTCGGGCCCTCCTGTTTGGGGTTCCTGCCCCAGCATCGGAGCCAGCTCCAAAACTGTCACCAAAACAAATTTCCACCAGAAACTGTCGTTTTTAGGAAACAATTTCTCTTAGATTATGTCCATTTGGAGCATGCTGAGAAAGCCTTGGAGATCCTTCTGGAAACACCCAGCCCTCTCGCAACATTTAGAGCTGAAATTTTCTATCACAAATTCTGTAGTTGTTTTTTACTGTGCAGGCATTTTCAATTGGAAATTCTTAATGATAAAAATGTCAGTTAATTATTTCACATTCACTTACATTAGCCATTTTGCATAGTGCCAGTTGAGCTTGGGAAACTGTAGAGGTACCCAGATATTTTGGGTTATCTAATCCATCACAGGAGCAGCTGTCCCGCAGAAGAGCCCTATTTCCAGAAGGTCTCCTTGTTCCCCCCTGAGGAGAGCTGCTCCTTTCCTCTCTTTAGAAATGTTTTCTAATCCCCCCACCAAGAAGCTGGTGCTCATTGCCCGAACCTGTTTCCCCAGCTCCCTGAAACGCTTTGGGAAACAAAATGCCAAAAAGGTGAATTTTTGAGGAATGCAAGGGGTCAGCAGGGCTGGGGCCAGGCAGGCGGAGGCAGCAGCCGGGCTGTGCCAGCCTGGTCCTGCCGCTACGTGGTACCTGCTTATAACACAGACTTATTGCCACCAGCCCCGGGCCCCGCGGCCGCAGGGTAAAACCCACCACGTGCCCCCGCCACGAGGGGGGGATGGGATTAGCTTGTCCACGTGAGCAGGTTTACTCCACAAGCATGCTCTAACACAGGCTGGCATGTGGGAAGGGGACCCAGAAGCTACTGTAGATGTCCAACTTCTTCCAGGGTGACCCTGAGCATCTCCAGTGGCCACCACCCGCCATGGGACCCAGCACCCACTTTCCTTCCAAGCCAGCGGGAGTCAGAAACTTTCAGCATCTGGATCCAATGAGTCATTAAATATGGGATCACTTCGGCTGACATCCCCCATTGCCACCCACTCGCTTCAGAAGAGCCTTGGTACCCAAGGTTTTAGTAGGAGGAGTGGCTGCAGGCTACCGTGGTTGGACATGATGCTTTCCCCCAGCTACCTGCTTCTCCATCCCACTGTCCCCACATCCCCTGAGCCAGTCCCGGAGCACCCCAGGTGCTTTAAGGAGGTGGGTGAAACCCAGTTCAGCAGAGAACTGCTCCAGCAGAATCCTTCCGCTGGGTTGGTTAGTTCAGCCCATCCAGAAAAAGCTCCACCAGAAGTGGCCCAGGGGGACGGGCAGGAGCACCCAGCTGGGAACAGTACTAGGGGGTGGGAGCAGCACCCCTCAAACCAGGCGGCATTAGGACAGAGCACCCCAATCTGCAGTGCCTGTTGGGCTGCAGCTTCCCCAAGCAGAGGGGAGAAAACATTCCCCGCCGGGAAATTACCCACAGGACAAGGGTCAGTGTAAGCACCCACGGCACGGAACACGAATGCTAGCTATGGAAGCAGCTGCGTGGAAACAACACAAACCACAGAAGATGTTAGAGACTATTTTCCTATGCACAGCAGAGCATGATGGATGGGTGGGTGGATGGATGGAAGGAGGGAGGGATGGAGGCCTCCTCAGAAAAGAACATGCTTGGCTATGACACCTGTATTTTCTGCATGGTCTAGAAAAGGGATTTCCAACAAAGCTCTGGAAATCCAGCTCTCCCGTACCCCGACGACTGCAGAGACTCCAAGGATGAGGAGTGCACTACTTTGCAGCAAGCGGAGCAGCGTCATGGTCCTACCTGCCTCTTGTGCCTTGGGGAAGCCCCAACCCACAGCTCCCATCGCCAAGCTCTGGATGACTCTCACCTCCTTCAGACCACAGCTTTCCTGCGGTTCTCCCTGTGAGAGGACAATTTGTGCTGGCACCAACCATTGTTTCATTGTTCTCTTGCTGCAGGGACTGATAGTTGTTAATGACTTGAGGTGTAATTAATTTTTAACGGCATCATCTTAATTGCCAGGCTATAAATAGACCTTCCCGCCCCTTCTCTGGCTCAGCTGCTTTCTCACATATGTTTTCCTCCACGTCAGGGGGATCGCAGTCCTGAAAGCTCTGTGCTGCGAGCACCTTCCCCACGCTGCACAGGATGCATGCATCGGGGGTACTGGGCCACTGGCAGTGACGGAGAAGTAGGAGCCCAGCCTCTGTCAAGGGTGGCCCAGGAGTTTGTCCAAGGAAGGTCTGGCAGACCAGCTGTGATGGAGCCCATCACAATGAAGGGAACACCAGGGGATCCACGGGGGTCCCATGGACTTTCCAGCAGCTAGATAGGCAAGAATCATGATGCCAAGATCGACTTTCCAGCAGCCAGGCAGGCAAGAGTCACGATGCCAAGATCTCTCTCTACTCTGTGCCCCACCATCCCTCTATAAAGGGTCTTCAGATGCTGCACAGGAGCCAAGGAGCCCAAAAGCTCACCAGTATCTTCCAGGAGGCACACGGGTCCACAGGCTGCCAGAAACGCTCCTGGGAATGGCCTCTTCAACTGAGCACATCCCTGTCCCCCAAAGCTCCTGCCTTTGGGAAGGTGTAAGCTATCTCTCGGCAGAGGGACAAGGCTCAGAGCTGGGTGCCACGTGGAGAACATCTGATACAACCAGCCCAGTCCTGACCTCCTGGGTGCCCAGCCCTCAAAAGGGGCCCTTGTTCGACGTGAGTGAGTGTCACTTCTCTGTCCTTGCTCTAATGAGGACAGGAAGAGCTGGCAAATACACCAGGTCACTTGAACCTGAGCCTGGCATTGAACTCCTGACCCAGAAAGCAAAGCTTCCTGGCCCAGGCAAATCCCCTCGGCCAGCCCATCCTGCCTCTCCTCCTGCCAGGGGATTTGTGGGAATTATCCTCCCTCTGCCATCCCCCCATGGTCCTTCTGCCTCGCAGCCTCCTCTCTGCCTCGCATTTTCTATCCCTTAATGACACTAAGAAGGGGCACTTTTCCCCTAATGCCTTGGGATGCGTTGCCTGGAGAAAGCTCAATGCACAGATACAGGCTACTCTCTGCTCGGAGCACGGGGCCAGATCCTGGAGGGATTGTGCCAGGGTGAGCTTGGGCAGCCCCTCCGCAACTCCCCGCGCCCAGGACGTGAGAGCTTACCTTGCACGCAGCAGCTGGCACATCCGCATCTCCAGGCTGCTGTTTGACAAGTTAATGAAAATATTCTACTGGCTAATTAAACTTGCTTAACACTATGTCCGCAGGTTAATTAGAAAAAGGACAAATGGCATTGGGCTGTAGCCTGAGCAGCTCCCTGCGAGGCAGAACAGTTATATGGCTCCCTGGAGGGAGGAGGTGAATTCCCTGGGCTGGAGAGAGCTGGGGGAGACAGAACTACCCTCCTCATCCTCGCCTGAGCGTGGGTGGGTGGCTCTGCACGCAGCGAGGGGAGGGCAGGCTCATCCGCTGCGGCTGCCGATAGGCACCGGCTTCCGCGGCTGCTGCGGCTCCGGGTCGGGGAGCGCCGGCAGTGGCACGCACGGCTTTTAGCCTTCCCCCGGCATGGAGGGGCTGTGCTGCTGCTCCCTGCCTTACCCTGGGTGAGACCCCTCTGCGCTGCGTGACCTCCCCTCTCCCCTGAGTGACCTCCCCTCTCCTCTGGGGCAGAGGCCACAGACAAGAAAGCAAGAAGATCTCTGTTCCCCAACAAGGAGGTGGGCCATCCTGGCTTCCCTGCAAGGAGCAGCAAGAGCCTCCTGCCTCAAAGCCTGCCAAAAAGCAGGGTCAGATGCCAGGGAAGGAAAAAAAAGAGCCTAAAAGAGGTCGTCTTTTTCTCTGGCAGGATTTCTCAGGGGTGCAGCCTGATCAGTGGACCCACTTACAGGGACGCTTGGCTGCAGCTCTCCAGCTGCGATGACATCGTGTCTCTTCCTATCTCATCACGCTGTTTGCACCACTCTCTCTTTGCAGAGGAGCGGAGATGAATCATTCTTCTCCCCCATGAACATTAGCAGGCACAAAACCCCCCTCCTCGGCAGCCCCTTCCTCCGTGCCCCCTCTTTGCTCTTCCCTCCCATGGTGGGACACGGCAGGGTCCCATCACACCCAGGGGTCCCTGCAGAGAGCAAAGTCAGAAACAGCTGGCAGGGGGAGGCTTCCTAATCCTGAAACCAGGATACCACTCAATGAGGGGACAAAAAGAATCCATCCCACCGTCCCAAGCATCAGTACAACGCTAATGTCAACCAAGAAAGAGCCACAAGATGCTGCTGGCTGGGAATCCACCAACAAAACATTAGATGGAGCAATTATACCATGAACTGCCCTACGTCCTGGGAGCTGCTCCTGGGTAACACTGGAAGAAAAATCACCAAAAGTACCCGAAATACTCTGATTATTGCAAATGTTGGATTTCTCCCTGTCTGAGCCCCATGGGACAGGAGTCGCTGGTGGAGACTATCCAGTCTCCAGGCCACATCCAGATCAGACCAGCACGCTGCATGGAGCCATGCAATACCCTCCAGATCTAAGGGGTCTTGCAAAGACCTGCAGTCACAGGTCACTGCAGTCACTCTTGCAATGACCAAGGAAAGCTCCCAGCCACAAATGCTGGAGAACTGGGGCAGGTGGTGATGCCTGAAATGATATCGCAAGGGGGGCTGCACCCTGCTAATGAGAGGAAGAAGCCAGGCACCGAGCCTGGCACTGCTGTCCCCAGGCACGGTGGTGGCTGGGGAAGAACGGGCAGCAGAGGGGAGCCAGGAAGGTACACTGGGGTGTTTGCTGCAGGGAAGGAAACACTGTGAAAAGCACAGAAAGGGATTAAAAAAGACAGAGACGAAGGAGAGAGATGGGAAAAAGAGGATGCAGGAAGGAGAAGAAAAGAGGAGAAGAGACAGCCGTGGCCTACAGGGTGTGAATTTTCTCACTGAGTGATGAAGGCAGCAGTGAGGCACCAAGCAAGCAGTAAATAAGTGGACATTAGTCCCTACGGAGAGGCTGCGCCCTCCCAGCCCTGAGCTGCACAGCCCTCTGTCCCGCACTCCCGTCGGACACACCAGCTGCCCATCCCTTCCCATGACTGTTGGAGAGCCAAGCTCTGCCCCCAGTATGGCACAGCTCTTGTCCCTCCTGGCTCCATGGAGGTAATGCTGGGACCGGTGCTTCAGCTGGGACCCTGGGAAAGAGACCCATCAGCGCCTCCTTGCACCTATCCCACTGGCAGAAACCTGCTCCTTACCCCCAAAAAAACTCTTCCCACACCAAAAAAGCCAAGAGCAACTATTTTTGTCGGTGCACTGAGGCTCTGCTTCCCCTTGCAGGACCATGCAGCAGCTGCACAGCAAGTGCCAAAGCACCACAGGGCAAGAGGGTCTCCCCAAAATCAGACCCCTCGGCATGCAGGGGGGAGCTTGGAGCCAGGGGCCTGGCTGCTGACAGCCAGGACAGGTTCATTCCACAAGAAGTTTGGAAAAATTGGAATTAATTCCTATCTGAATCAATAAAACCATGTAGCTGTCTCCAAACATGCCTTACTGGCCAGAGAAGGGGCAGACTGGCCTGACGGCGGTTTTCTGTAGCTCCCTGCTGTGCCGTTTTGCACTGCAGTCTTCATTAATTTTATTACTATTTCTGAACAAATTTTCAAGCCGGAACCATCGCAACCCCAGCAGATGCACTTTTTGCTGAGCAGACATCAACACCAACTCCTGAGCAACACACAACCCCTCCCACCTCGGCTCGCCTGGGCTGCGCCACTCAGCCCAGCTCTCTCCGCACCCGGCAAATCTCGGCCAAGGAAAACCAGGAAAATCCCTCCCCACCGGAGAAGCTCCAGCCGGGGATGTGTCTGCAAGGGGTTGGCGAGGGATGGAGAAGAGATGCCCAGGCCACACCGCAGCTCAGGGGTCCCCTCATCTGCAGGGACAGCCCCCAGTGCCATCCCCACCCTGCTGGGAGCAGGAGAGCGAAGCCACAGAGGCTGCAGCACGGGGGGAGCGGCGGGGTGCAGGATCAGTGCAGGATCCATCCAGCTTGTACACATGCAAATGCCCGATCCCGACAGCACCCATGATGACGCCCGACCCCGCTCGCCCGCCCTGCGCTGTGGGTGCTGCCGTACGGACCTCGGGTCCCCGCTGATGCCCTCCTGCTCTTTTCTCCTCCCTGCTTTGCCGAACCGTCCGGGGGGAGCTGGGGGGGTGCTGCTCGTGCGGGAGCAGCGTGGTGCCCTGGGGGGTGTCCCTGCGGACCCTGCTCAGGGCTGCCCCTCAGCACCCCTATAACCCCAGAGGTGGAAGATAAAGGGGTGGAGGAGAGCCATCGCCCGCAGCATCCCACGCACGCCTCCCCCAGCTGCACTCATCCCCAGCTCCCGACTGAAACACCGGCCAGCATCCCTCCACTCCGGTAAGCACGGAGCCCCTCTGCCCAGGTTTGGGACCACAGGCTCGGCTCAGCCCCAGCGTCCCCCCGGGACCACTCTTGCCCACCCCAGCCCCACTTTCCACCCGCTCTGCCTGCCCCTGCCTCCCCGCACCGCCACACCACGGGGCCATGGGGATGTCCCCACCACGGAGGAGCCACCACGACCCTTACCTGGGTCTCGGAGAGGTTCAGCTGCCGCGCTAGCTCTGTCCTCTCCCTGCCCACCACGTACTGGCAGCGCTGGAACTCCAGCTCCAGGCGGTAGAGCTGCTCCGCCGTGAAGGACGTCCGTGTCCGCTTGGGCCGGTCCAGGTCCAGGCCCTTGGGGAGCACGATCTCCCGGATCGTCCCTTTGGCATCTGGGAGGGAAGCAGGGAGAGGGCCGTCAGGAAAAAGTCTCCAGGGAGGGAAAAAAGCTGGGCTGGGAAAAAAAGGGACTGGGGGAAATCATTCAAAGTATTCATTACTGGGGGAGGAAAAGCTGAATTAAGCACCGGCTGTACCATCAGGGCTGGTGTGAGTATCTGGGCTTGCTGCAGGAATAACTGTAAGAAATCCCCCAAGCTGTGGCTAAAAGAGGTGACACCCCACAGTTTGGCTGTCCCCTCTGGCCCTAAACGCTGCAAGTTTATAAACCTCCAGGGAACAGTAACAAGTCTTCATAAAAATAGGGAGGGGTTTTTTTCCCCAAAGAGATAAATAGAAATCAAAAACCAGAGCATTTAATCACAGAAATAATAGCTTCTGAATACCAGAAGCAGAAAAAAGTGCTGTACCAAGAAAAAGTTTAACTTAAAGATTTCTTAATTAATTTTCTTTTTTTTATTTCTGTCCTTTCTTGGGAATACTGAAAAAAAATTATCTCTATTAAAATTCCCTCCTTTCCAGAATTATTCTTACTGAAGGAATATTTTCTTGAAAAGCAGCACCTTATTTTCCTACTTTGGGGCAGTTCTCTATTAAGGGACAAGTTTTGGCAGTGCCACACTGCCCAAGCCGCTCACGGCAGCAGATTTTATGAGGTCGGGACTGTTGCTGCCTGCGGCTGCACATGGAGAAACAAAAGCTGGAGGGTTTACCTCCCACATTAGCCCTGCGCAGCCCCTTCCATGCTGTGGGATGCCGCTTGCGGCCCCTCCAAAGGAACCATAGCTTTATGTTCCACTGACAAAGGACAAGCTCTCCCAGAAAAACAGAGTCCCAAGCCCCAAGGTGCTGGGATACCGGTCCCAGCTCTATGGCCTGGGATGTGCTCAGTCACCCCCCCCCGACAGGCTCTGTGTGCCAAATGCCACACCAGGTATTAAAAAATGAGCCTTGGAAATTGCCCAGCAGGTTTCCACCAGGACCCCAAATCCTTCGTGCTCCTTGTCCCTTGCGCTGCCTTTCCTTAAGCACCAACAACGCCAACAGAGAGCCCAATTCGGGTGACTCCTGGCCACAGAGATCCCCATTTCTGCCCAATGGCTTTCCTGCAAGTTAAAAACCAGCCACAGGAGCCACACTGGACAAGCAGCCCCAAGCCCGGAGGGACCCAAGGTCCCCAGTAGCCTTCGCTGGAGGTAAGTTGTTTTCTCTCTTTCCGGCTGACGTGGGCATGGAAGGATTATAAAATTGCTAGGGCAGGAAAGGGGGAAATAGTGAGCAGCAGCCTGGCAGCTGGCATGGGGATGGCAGAGATAGCACAGGGACAGCAGGAGCAGGGAGCAAGCACAGACTTGGCACAGGGACCCCAATCCCAAAGCTGGTTTCCCACCGCTGCATAGTGGTACATGGCAGAGGCACCATTCCGGCAGGGCGAGCCTATTCCAGGCTGGAGAACGGCACTGCAGGAGGCATCAGGGTGACAGAGGGCTTGGGAAGGGCCAGGGTGGGAGAGGCTCCAGTAGGACCAGGAGCGTGGGCTCTGATCTGCAACCCCAAGTCCTGCGGGTGGGCATGGGGCTGTCAGAAAGGAAAGGGGTTGTAGGCGGATTGAAGGTATCTCTAGTGGGGCATCTCCGGTGGGATCGGAATGCCAGCCTTGGGAACCATTTTGCGAGGAGAAGAGCGTTTGCAGGGATGATGCCCAGACCACGTCCGCACTCTCATGCCCACGCCGTGTTCCCCCGGCACAACAACAGCTGGGGCTGCCAGCAAGGAGCAGCTAACAGAGACGCTCATGCTTTCCAGCCGCAGCTGCAAGAATCTGCCCCTCTGCCCTCACCGCTCTGCACGGCGCTGCCGACATTGTTACGGGTATTATTTATTGTTATTTCCCCCCGGCAGCTGGGGCACGGGGAGCGGACTGGGCACAGCACCGGACGGAAGAGGGCACAGCCCATGGCGCCAGCTCAGCGGGGGAGAGGAAAAACCCCTCGCCCCAGCCCCTCGCAGCTCCTGCAGCACAGGCAGGTCACAGCCATATTGCACACCACAGACCTTCTCCGCTGCCCACCCGTGCTCGTTTTGGGGGGCCCACAGCCATCCCCCCAATGCCAAGAATGGCACATCCTGGCTGAGGAACCCCCTTCTCAGAACCTTCTCCCATCTGCCAGACCCCCAACACCCATCAGGTCCTGCTGTGGCTGCCTGGGGTTTTTCAGCAGCCTTTGGACTCTCCAGCGGGGTCATGGTGACAGGTTCTGCTCATGGGGACCAGGCTACACCTGATGGCAGCACATCCAGGACAAGGTCTGGGACTGAAATCCCCCAAAAGAGGTCTGGTTCCAAGGGGATCAATCTCTCCTCACCTTTAGCAGCTAAATACAACAAGGCAGGACAGGCAGACCCAGCCAGGGAGCAGGAGGGGAGGCGACCGGGCATTAGCTTTGGGGAACCGCCCCCCGAGCTAGTGAACAGCAATTTTACAGCCTGCACAACCTCTGCAGCGCGGCGCAGCCAGCACGGGAGGGACACATCCTGCACACCGACACACGCAGCAGTCAGGCACACACAGATGCCCCCGCACGCCCAGGGACACACCACGCACACCCATGTATAGGGGGTTTCTGCACCAACATGGCGGCCAGGACATTTCTGGGGCGCCCACCCGCCTCGCCAGCCCCAAACACGTACACTCATCCCTCCCCATGCCTGGGGCTGGTGTGGCCCATGGCGGCACACACACCTGGGGCACACTTGGGGGACACAGGAGCCCACAGCCCTTCCCTGCACCCCAAACAGCACTGGGGTCTCCCCAGAGCCTTCCAGCCGCCTCTGGGGCTGCAGCTCCCACGCACGCTGCCAGTGGAACCAGCCCCGAAGCAGCCCGGCTCCTCCGGCTGCCATCAGCGAGTCCTTGCCCCGTTAATCCACGGTAAGGACCGACCCGCTGCCAGCCTGCAGCAGCCCCCAGCCGTGCCCGCATCCAACCCACCAGCCCTGCCACCTCGACGGGACGGGGATGGCCGGGCGGCCAGGGCCGTGTCCCTGGGCAAAACCACCCTTGACGTGGTGGCTGGAGGCTGCGTCCCGCACGGCCGGTCCCCGGTACCGTGCCGTACCGGTGAGCAGACTGAGCCCGGCCGAGCCCCTGGGAGAGCGCTGGGCCGGGGAACCCCCCTCCGCTCCCGGCCGCTGCAGGGCACGGGGGACCCCGCCGCTTCTCAAGCGGCTCCCGCCGACGGGGGAGGCTCCCCCGAGCGCCCCGTCCCCACCAAGGCCACGGCGGGCGAGCACCGGGGACGGGCCGGAGC
>VZSF01003404.1:0-23474 GCA_013398295.1 Chionis minor
CGGGGGGCAGATACAGGGGGTGAGGGGGGTACCCAGGCTGCGGAGCTCCCCCTTGAGGGGTTTGTTGCTCGTGTGAGCCAGCAGCACTGGGGCTGCTGACACAAGGACATGCTCTCAGCTCATTTTTTTTCTTTTTTTTTGGGGGGGGAAGAGGGGGGGATGGAGGAGGATCCCCTCAAGCTTTTGATCTGGTGCTGTAAGTAAACTGTAAGTAACAGCCCAGGGGAAAAATGAGATAAAGTTTCCAGCCTCTTGGAAATCCTTGGTTTCTGTGGTCTTCTCTTATATTTGCAAAACCAAGGTCCTAGAGGGCTGCAGGTAACAGGAGGGTGTCATCAGTGTTAATTAGCATCACTAACGAGCCTTACTCCAGCTCCTGAGTGTTTTGTATTGGACGGGTGCAAGCGCACTCCTGGCTACAGCATTACGTGCCCCAAATTTTCCAGTTGGTTCAGGGCAATCTCAGTTGTTGGGAATCAAATATCCGCCGTGTGGTAGAATTCCAGAAAAGTGCTTTCAGATCATTCCTCGGTTTCAGTCTGGCCTCAATGCTCTGGGTCAAAGCTGTTGTAATCAGTGTGGGGTCTCATGCGTGCAAGCAAGGGCTTGCACAAGGGCGTCCACAGCAAGCTCTGGGGAGGTGATTTTTCCCTTAAAACAGCACTTTTTAGCTCTGACGATCTGCACGTGTCGAGTCTGTGCAAAAATCAGGCCAGTACGATCCAGTGGATGTTTCACGAGGACTTTTTACATTCAGATACTCGCGCAGCGCAAGTATCCTGTTCTTCCAGGGAATACTATCCAAGTATCCCTTTTCTTACAACAAAACCTGCTGTCTCTTAAGAAAAACTCGGAATTACCATGTGACAGTCCCCAGTGTTAACTTGGATACACAGATTAAACTCAATTTACACACCTCTGGGGTGGTGAAGGCTCCTCAATTCAATTGTAGCGTCTCCTCTTCAGCCAAAACCTGTTTTCTGCGGAGACTGGGGATGTCGTGAGTCTGTGGGTCCTGTATGGTTATTTTCTTGTGTGCTTAGCCTAGATTCGTACTGCTCTTGCTAAACCTGTGATTTGTCCTAGATTTAGATGTCTTGATGGATACGTGGAGCTTCTTCTATACTTGCCTGGTGTCCTTATGGCTGCACAGATTTTACGTCTATTCTGCTGTTGCTTTTGGGGTCAGCGTGTGGATTGTCGTTCAGTTCTTCAGCACCAAAGCCAAAAAGAAGGTAACTGAGCGTGTAAGTGCTGTTGTCTGAGGCGGCCTCAAAAATCTGCGTGTGGAAGCGGGTAGCTGCTGGGTAAAGGCAACTGGTGCAGTGAAACGTGCTGCTTCCCCCTCAGCCCACCTAGGTTGTTGCAAATCCCAAATGTGGTTTAGTTCATTTGATGGTCATAATCCTCAATCTGGATTGTTTTATGCTTGTGGGTAACTAAACCTCCTGTTCGCTCTGATGTGGGAGCAGATCTCAGCTGGATGCTTCTCACTTCCTTACTAAGGATGTGTCAGCCCAGGTTATTTTGTTGTTTCAAGTAAATCTCTTGTAAGTAAAGAGTAAAGTAAAACTCTGCTTGTGCCTGGTGTTTTCAGGTTCCAGTGGTGTTAATGAGGAGGTTGGACTGGTTTTTAGGATGGGAGAGGGATTAGGCAGTTCAGAAAGTTAAAACCTTGTGTGGGGGAGTGAAGTTCTGCTGTTCCAGCTGGGAGGTTCTCGGGTTCAGCCGGATCCCGTTATCTGCCTGGTGTGTGAGATGAGTTTGTTGTAGCATGGCTGAGTTCAGAGGAACCGTGTGTCGCTCTAGGTGTGAGGAGCTAAAACGCTTTGACTGTTGCATTTGCGTGGTGCTGAGCACTTGCTTGGTGGCAAATGGGGTTAACATCACTTTGAAAAGGGATTAAATGAAATGGACCTTTTTTTTCCCCCTAGGGTGAAAAATCCAGTGTGAATCCAGCTGCTTCTGAAGGAGTAGAAGACAAACCAGTAAATGGATATGCCACCCTGCAGACGAAGGAGGTCTTTGTTGCTGGGGTGAAGATTTTCTATGGGTCCCAGACTGGCACTGCAAAGGTACAAGTTACTTTTTTTTTTTTCCCCCCGCATGCTTGAAGTTGATTTGAAATATTGTTGAGATTCAAGAATGGTGCTGGCCTTGGAAGCACTGCATTGTGTAAACATCTGAAAGTTCATTGGAATGTTCATTAAAAGTCATTGCTCAACGTGAAAAATAAGTGAAAGCTATATAAAAATAAATGGTATTCTGCTGCCTTTGAGGCATACAGTAGAGACGTTGATTCTGAAGCTTAAAATTTACTCTTAAAATATACTCTTAATTTGCTCACGGGTCTTGTTAGAGGGAGCTGCTGGTTTAGGTGCTTTCTTTCTAAAAAAAGAAATTTAATTTGTGTGCGTGTAAAGTCATTAATCATTAAAACTCATGTAGCTCTCTTCTTCCAGCCAGTGTACTTCACTTTTTTTTTAAATGTGAGAGGTTACAGGTCCGGTGTCTAATTCTCCTTGTCATTGTTCTTCCCATGTTGGCTGACATCTTGTGACTGTTGGCCATAATAGGGCTTTTTTCACCCTTACAATAGCTGGGTTGAGGTAACTGATAATTTTCTACACTTCTCTCTTCCAGAAATTTGCTGCAGGTCTAGCTGAAGCAGTTATTTCCCTTAATTTGCCTGTGGAAGTTATTAACATGGGAGACTACGATCCAGACGATTGTTTAGCAGAGGAAGTAGGTACCTCATAAATACAAATAATAAAAACACGCTTTTAGTGGGATTATGGAAGCTCTTTCTTGTATTTCTGTCTTGTTATCCTAGAAACCCCCAAAGCTGTGTGTTGAAAAGTATAACCCATCAACCGTCAGCAGAAAATACCTGGATTTTAAAAATTACTAGGAGGGTCATGTAGAATATTTTGATACTGACAGTGATTTTTGCCCGAGCTAGTTCAGGTATGAGTTAGGCACCAGGGCCTCACGTTCTGTCTCGGATAGTGTACACCTGGGGAAGGGTTCAAAACCAGAACAAGTAGCTGGTGATGCTTCTGCAGCCTTCAAAGACTGACAAGTTAAACTTTTGGGGAGGTGTGTTTACATGGAGTAATTTGCGATGGATCCTTTTTCTGGGAATATTGGTAGTTGCTTGTTGAATCCACGGGAGACTTTATTGCTGCAGGAGTCTGGCCAAGGAGCTGTTGGTTGCGGTAGGGAAGGGAGGTGTCCAGTTATGATTTATTGGTGGGGGGGCAGACAGCTGGGTGTCCCATGGCTGGTTTAAGGTGGCTTTGCAGGACGGAGGGCTCTTCACCACCTGCAGCATCCCACACCAAAGCTTCTTAACCCACTCAGCAGAAAATCTGGTCTTTGACTTCTTGCAACTGTCCGTGTTTTCCAGCGCTCTTTTTAATGGAAGGTGTTCTGAAAAATGTGGTGACTTCTTCTATTTTGTTCTTTTTTATATTATTAGACAACCAGCAGGAACATTTGTGTGTTCTTGGTAGCCACGTACACAGATGGACAGCCGACTGAGAGCGCAGCGTGGTTCTGCAAGTGGCTGGGAGAGGCTGCAAATGACTTCCGCTTTGGGAAAACGTATCTGAAAGGCCTGAGATACGCTGTGTTTGGCTTGGGAAACTCCGTTTATGTTGACCATTACAACACAGTAAGTAGCTCCTGTGCACCTTTCTCTGATTTCTGCTCCTCTGAAAGGCTGAACCTTCTTAAATGCAGCAAAACTGAACAATACTGGTAGCTGGTGTGAGAATTCCAGCTGTTGTGGGGACTTGATTAGAGACTGGGTTTAGGGCATGGGCAGTGCAGTGTTGAAGCAATTGTGCTGCCCTTTTTAAATGGGGAAGAAGTCCCATAAGCACTGCATTCATCTGGGAGATATGAAAATACATTGGGTAAATCCTCACTGAGTTAATTTCCCAGCTTGGGGAAGCTTTCTGTTGGGGCATGAGGGTTCAGTACTGTAAACCCTTTCACTTGCTGCCACTCTTGTTTAGAGCGCTTCTCTCTCATATGTGTTTTGCTGTATTGGACCTGGCTGTGCTGATCGATGAGAAGCTCCACATGAGCCAGCAATGTGCGATCGCAGCCCAGAGGCCAACCGCATGCTGGGCTGCATCAAGAGCAGTGTGGCCAGCAGGTGAAGGGAGGTGGTTCTGCCCCTCTGCTCCACTCTGGTGAGACCCCACCTGGAGTCCTGCATCCAGCTCTGGAGTCCCCAACATAAGAAGAACATGGATCTGCTGGATCGTGTCCAGAGGAGAGCCACGAGGATGGTCCGAGGGCTGGAGCACCTCTCCTCTGAGGAGAGGCTGAAAGAGTTGGGGCTGTTCAGCCTGGAGAGGAGAAGGCTCCGGGGAGATCTTATTGCGGCCTCCCAGTACCTAAAGGGGCTACAGGAGAGCAGGGGAAGGGCTTTTTCCTAGGGCACGGAGTGATAGGACGAGGGGGAATGGCTTTACACTGGAAGAAGGCAGGTTTAGATGAAACATGAGGAAGAAATTGTTGCCTTTGAGGGTGGTGAGGCACTGGAACAGGTTGCCCAGAGAGGTTGTTGAGGCCCCATCCCTGGAGGTGTTTAAGGCCAGGCTGGATGTGGCCTTGGGCAACCTGGTCTAGTGGGAGGTGTCCCTGCCTGTGGCAGGGGGGTTGGAACTCGATGATCTGCAAGGTCCCTTCCAACCTAAACCATTCTATGATTGTAAAACAGGCCATATCTCAGCCTGGTAGTTGGCTTCATCTCAGTCAGAAAAACGGTGTGACTCATCACCAGGTGGTTATATTTGTATAGCCGGGGCCGTGTGAAATGCGTTACACATGCAGACGTTGTGAGCAACAAGCATCATGCAAAGAAGCTTGTTCCCTGAGCTCATCTCTTCCTGCATCCGTGTGATAGCGGAGGGGTTTTCAGCCGGGAGCCTGAGGGGCTGCGGTGGTGTTCGGACTGACTTGTGGCCATGCTCGGAATCAGCAGGTGAGAGGGAGTCCTGAAGTCCTGCCGTGTGGTGCTGTGCTGTTCTCTAGCTCTCTTTCCAGGCTTGGTCCTTGCTTTCTTAATTGCCTGCTTTAACTTGGGCATCGTTTAATTGCCCTGTGCCTTTCTTCCCCCCGTAGGTTGGAAGAAATATTGACCGGTGGCTGTGGATGCTCAGTGCCAGCCGCATCATGACTCGCGCCGAGGGGGACTGCAACGTGGCCCAGAGCAAGCATGGCAGCATTGAGGCTGACTTTGAAGCCTGGAAAACCAAATTCCTTGGTCGGCTCCAGGCGCTCTGCAGAGGGGAAAAGAAGCCCTGCAGTGGGAAGTGCAAGAAAGGGAAGTGCAAACCTCCAAGGAAGCAGAGCAAAGAGAGCTCAGATCATGAACATGGGACATTGGAAAATGAGAATACTGAGGTAGAGCCAAAAT
Source organism: Chionis minor (assembly GCA_013398295.1). Taxonomy (NCBI): domain Eukaryota; kingdom Metazoa; phylum Chordata; class Aves; order Charadriiformes; family Chionidae; genus Chionis; species Chionis minor. Next base: position 5,435 of record VZSF01003404.1, read on the forward strand.
CTGTGGGGGCCTTGTTTCTGGTTTAGTGCCCCTTGGAGCACTGTTTGACTTCTCTCCTTCCTCCTACAGCCCAGAGGGGTGGTGTGGGAGCTTGATGCTTCCTTGTGGAGCAGAGGGGGAAGAGGGATGAGATCCTGTGGTGGATAATGGGTAGAATAAGCCATTCAAAAAGAAGGAACTAGCATCTAGGCTAGATGGCATTTGGGTGATGGGGGAGCCATCCTTCTGAACAGGGGGAGGTGTATGTTGTGACAAATGCTCCAGGGAGCCAGTCTGAGCTCTCAGCAGAGCCTTTGTCTCATGGCCAAGTGAAGCATTTAGTTCCCTGTGAGCAGTTAACCTGCTTCCACTTCAACTTGTTGAAGCTTAAGTGCTTTGCTTGCATCCCAAGGCTTTTTCCAAAGGCAGTTTTTGAATAAGAAATCCGCTCTCTTGCTCTACAGTTCAAGACCCAGAGCTGCTATGGCACTTTAATCCTCCCCGCAAGCCATTTATAGTGGATTTGAAATGATTGCTATGGCCATGTTGAATTTTATAGCAAAATCAGGGCTCTTCTGGCTGAGTGGCTTGGAGAGTGCTGGCTGCTGCAGGAACAGGAGGAATAAATCTTGCTGTTACACCCGTGCTGGTGTGCTGTACCTTGGCTGTGTACAGAAAGGGAGACACCTCATCTGCTCTGTGAAAAGGTTGACTTGGAAAGCTGGTCTCTTGTTCCCTGTTCATTCAGGCAGGGGCACTTGGAGGCGTTAAAGGGGTTTAGGCTTCCAGTTTCCAGATCTTCATAGTATGTAGTGGGAGTTGGGCTGCTCTGTGTCTCTTCTCTGATCGGATAGGCATGTGAGGAAAACAGAGATACGGAGCAATCTGGAAGCAGGAGATCTGCACTGAGTTCTGGGCGATCTGTGTGCTACAGAACTCATGAAAACGCACACTGATACAGGTCCCAAATTTAAAGGCATCTCATATACGTTATACAGGTTATTGGCAGACTATTCCTTGGGCTTCAGTAGTCTTTACTGATTGTAAGAGCTGATACAACTGGTTACCATAGATGAAGGTCTTATGTTTAACATCCAGGTACATTCCTAATTTAGTTTTTTCTCTAATCTCTTCCACAGGCAGAGGAGTTGTTTGAAACCAGTAGTGAGGAGGAGGCTGGTGCTGAGGAAGCTGGAGGCACAAATGCTGTTGTTGATGTTGAAGATCTCGGCAATATCATGAGTTACATGAAGAAAGCAAAGGTACTGCTGTTACAGCAAGTCTAGAACTGTCAGGTCTTTGTCACTGATCAGTTGAATTGATGAAAATATTTCCTGCTGGATTCAAATCTATGGAGTCTAGCTAAAGGGAGAGTAAGGAGGTTCTGGAGAACCTGTCCCAAAAAAGGACATACTTGGAGGTGTGTTGGATCTAGTTGCTGGTTAACTGACTTGTTGGCCAAGCAAATGCTGCAATGGTAACCTGTTGTTTTCAGTCTGAGAGGAGTTACTTCCACAGCTAATGTTCAGGGTGAATCCCTGCCACTGTTCACCGTCCGGTGTCTGAACACAAATCCTGTTACTCTTTCTGCCCGCGGGTACGTCAGCTGAAATGCAGGCACGCGTTGTGCTGGTGCAGCACGATGGGGAGAAAAGCTGCGGGTCGAGTGACACTGCTGCAAAACCTTCTGTGTCTTGCTCCCTGCTGCCTTAAGGTGAGGTGCTGAGCAAGCTGGGGAGCTTGATCTGACCTATGCCATGCCTGTCAGACAACCCTAATTCCTGCTCCGTTTGGGCTGTTTCTATCTCTGTTTCTGTGCAGCTCAGTTCATGTTTCTTTTTCTGTGTTCAGCTGGCAAACAGGCTATATCCAACTCGTTTATTTGGTTAGCACACAAAAAGGAGAGAGGATATCGGTAGCTACTAGGCTAAACCTTAGTGTGCTCCCCATGCTCGTTGCTGGCCGAGTAGTTGGCAGTCGGGATGGGAAAGATTGGCCCAGGATAGACCTGTGATGGTGCTGTGGTGCCATCTGCTGACTCTTGTTTCCCCCTTAGCAATCTTTCCTCATGAATCCTTCAGCTGCTGTCCATCCCCCTCTCAACTAAACCTACCTCTGTCTGCAATTACGCCTTCCTTATCTTGCGTGCCTCCGTGGCGTGGAATTCTCAGAGCTCTTTCCCGAAACTTAACAATTTTCTCCGTGGTCTAAGCCGAGATGACACTGCTGGGCTGCAGCAAGCCAGGCCTTGGATCACAGGAGGCCGTGTGCTTAGGAGGGAAGGGGATTGATTACCAGGGAAGCATGGGGGAATTCTGTTCCTCACCTTAGGGAGGGGGAAGGAGGCAAAACAGCTCTGCTTATAATGCTGACACTAGGAGAGTGGCCCCGCTGACCAGGGGGTGAGGCACACTGCTGCGTCAGCTTGTATAGACTTGTGCGCTGCAGCTTGCAAGAGAATGATGGATGAACTCTTTGGCTCTTCACAGAATCACAGAAAGTTAAGGGTTGGCAGGGACCTCTGGAGATCATCTGGTCCAACCCCCTGCCAGAGCAGGGCCACCTACAGCAGGGGGCACAGGATGGCGTCCAGGCGGGTTGGGAATGTCTCCAGAGTCGGAGACTCCCCCACCTCTCTGGGCAGCCTGTGCCAGGGCTCTGCCACCCTCAAAGGAAAGAAGTTCTTCCTCATGTTCAGAAGGAACTTCCTATATTCAAGTTTGTGCCCGTTACCTATTGCCCTATCACTGGGCACCACTGAAAAAAGCCTGGCCCCCTCCTCCCAGCACCCTCTCTTTCAGTATTTGTAGACATTTATGGGATCCCTTCTCAGTCTTCTCCAGACTAAAAAGACCCAATTCCCTCAGCATTTCCTCATCAGAAAGATGCTCCAGCCCCCTGAGCATCTTTGTGGCCCTTTGCTGTCCCCTTCCCAGCAGTTCCCTGTCCTTCTTAAACTGGGGAGCCCAGAACTGGACACAAGACTCCAGTTGTGGCCTCCCTAGGGCAGAGCAGAGGGGCAGGATGACCCCCCTCCACCTGCTGGCCACCCTCAACCTGCTTGCTACTTCTTCTCTGGAGGCGAAAAGGAAGGATCGACCATTCTTCCTGTGTAACTGTGCTGTGAAGTGGTACTCTTCCTCCTCTCCTGCGTGTCCTCACCACTAGAGGTCACTGCCAAAAAGGGAACTGTGTTTTCTGTAGCAGCGTGCCCTGGGAGGTGCTTCAGAGCAGGCAAGAGAAGGTGCTGCTCACAAAACTGCAATTTTTCAGTTTTGTGAAAAATTAGACATTGAGTTTTCCCTGACTGACAAAATCTGTCAACGTCATGATCAAAGTGTCGTGTAAACGAGGAAAACGCTGTGTGGCAGCCAGGTTAATGAGTAAAAAGTGAGCACAGTAATAAAATACTTCCTGTGCGTAGCTTATTATGCTCCTTGTTCTGGTAGCGAGCATGGCTGGAGTCACACAGAATCACAGAAAGTTAAGGGCTGGAAGGGACCTCTAGGGATCATCTGGTCCAACCCCCTGCCAGAGCAGGGCCACCTACAGCAGGTGGCACAGGATGGCGTCCAGGCGGGTTGGGAATGTCTCCAGAGTGGGCGACTCGGTCACCTTTCTGGGCAGCCTGTGCCAGGGCTCTGCCACCCTCAAAGGAAAGAATTTCCTCCTCATGTTCAGAAGGAACTTCCCATATACAAGTTCATACCTATTGCCCCTTGTCCCATCAGTGGGCACCACTGAAAAAAGCCTGGTCCCCTCCCTTTAAGTATTTGTAGACATTTGAGATCCCTTCTCAGTCTTCTCTAGACTAAAAAGACCCAACTCCCTCAGCCTTTCATCATAAGAAAGACGCTCCAGCCCCCTGAGCATCTTTGTGGCCCTTGGCTGTCCCCTCCCCAGCAGTTCCCTGTCCTTCTTAAACTGGGGAGCCCAGAACTGGACACAGGACTCCAGTTGTGGCCTCCCCAGGGCAGAGCAGAGGGGCAGGATGACCCCCCTCCACCTGCTGGCCACACCCCTCTTGATGCCCCCCAGGATGCCACTGGCCCTCTTGGCCACAAGGGCACAGTGCTGGCTCGTGGGCATCCTGTTGGCCACCAGAACTCTCTGGTCCCTCTCTGCAGAGCTGCTTTCCAGCAGGTCACCTCCAACCTGTACTGGTGCATGGGGTTATTTCTCCCCAGGTGCAGGACCTGACACTTGCTTTTGTTGGATTTCATGAGGTTTTTCCCTGCCCGGCTCTCCAGTTGTCAGCGTGGTGTGGTTTTGTGTGAAAATTCACACAGTGAATGAACAATGAATTTTCAGCAGTGAAAATTCATTGCTGCCTGTGACTCTGCTGATGCACGATTCAAACAACTTGCTGCTTTCTCGTCGCTCTGAGTGAGGAGAGGCCTGTGTTGGATGTACAAGTTAATACAGAAGTGCAAGTGTCTGTGCAGGTCAGATTCCTGTGGCTGTGAGCCGAGTAGCCCCTCTGACAGCTTCTGCCTGAGCACAGCCCCCATCTGGAGTTGTAGGCTGCAGTTTTTGATTGGCTGCCTTTTCCTTGGAGGAGATGGCAAACGCTCGTCGCGCTGTGACCGCTGGACGCTGCGGTCTTGCCGCTGCAAATGGTTCAACTCTGAGAGCGCAGGCGGCAACGTGAGACTGGAAATACCCTTGTGCTGCGCATGGAAGTGTCCTGGCGCTTTTGGATACGAGCTGTTGTGACCTAATGAGACAGGACGCCCTAAAACTGCGGCTCAGCCTTTCTTTGTTGTTGCTGCTGCCACCAAACTGCGCTGCTGTAATCGTGTCCCAGGTTTTCTGGATTAATTTTGAAACCTTCAGTGATGATGTTCTCATTACCGGCCCCTTTATTCCTGTTCTGCACGGCTGATCTGCCTCGCTGCGATCTGCGTTTCTGGTTTCGTGCTTCTGTAACCAGAGCAGGGAATGGAGAAAGGGCCCTCAATGGTGAATTTAATGTAAATCCTCAGCTGTCTCGAATGGGGGTGTCGTTTCCAGATGTAGCTGTGTAAATATTTCATGAGGGACCCTGAACCCGTGGCTATCCCTATCGTGAAGCTGCGGGGAAGAAGGACTGTCTCGGTGGTGAATCTCCTGGGGGATGCGTGCGTTGACTCGCAACAGGTTTATGCAAACACTCACATTGTGAAATGATCCTGTAGGGGCAGTTATTTACTATAGCCAAAATAAATGCTGAAGACTTGATAGGGAAGAACAGGGTGATCTGCATTTATGAAAGTAATTTATCATGATCAGACTCTCTTGCTCCTAGGTGGGAAGACTTAGTTGTTTAAATCCAGTGCATCTCACTTGAAGTCACATCCTGGCTTTAGTGGCTGTGAGTCTGTGCAATGAGAAGTTTTCTTTTTCAGAGAAATTGCAGTGTCCCTTCAGCCATTTTTTTTTTCTTTTGCAGAATGCTGAACTGTGTAAAATTAGTCCGACACTTTCGTTCCACGCTGATGTAACCTATCATCTTGCAGTAATCCCTACCAACACAGGCAGGTGCTTGGGGTTTTTGTATCCGAGCTGTCCCTGTACAAGCTAGCAAGTTTGAAGAAAGTTTGTGTTTTTCAGGCGTATATCACAGACGCTTCTTCATAGGCAGAGTTACTTGGATTTGAAACGTGCCTGATGGTTTCCAGTGTGAGTTTTGTGGATGTCACTGTTGTGTTTTGACCCCTCTGCATATGGGAGATGGAATAGCTGCTTCTGCCTTGTGCAATACAGTTAATTGGAAATGTTTTGGGGTCCAGCTTTGATCTCTCTTGCAGGCGTGTATTGCCTCTTGTGAGAATCACTAGCAGATAAGACAGATGTGCCATCACAGATAGTCATAATTCCTTGCCCTGCCTTTTATGGGATGGCAGAGGGAGGCTGTGGAGGTGCCTGTATCTAATAAATGTTTGCTCACATCTCTGCAGGTAATCTTAATTTAATTTTGTATCTGTCTCCTATTGCTTGACTTGATGGAAGTCAAGGCTGAGTTTTGTTTTGCAGCTCTTTTCCTGTGTGCTGCAGCTTCATTGCACTTTACAAAGTATTGTCCAGGGACTTGAGACAGGTACTGGATTCTTGCGGTCCTGTGGGTCGGGCAGATGGATTCAGGAGTTCAAGATGAATGCCAGAATCTCTCTTCCTGGTAGAGCTGTAGCTATTGCATAATGTCCTTTGGAAAAGAGGTGGATTTTTAAAGAGCTTCTGAGGGTAAAGGTGCGTAATTCAATGTGATGGTACCTTCTGCACACTGGATCTGAGCACAAACACTGGCCCAAGGTTGGGTGGCAACAGATATAGAATGATGGTTGAGACAAAGGCAAATTCCACACTTTGTTTACCGAATCTCGTATTAGGTGGTGATGCCTACATCATAGCTGCTAAAATCCGGACCTCCCCTTCTTTTCTTTTTCCCCGAATAATTAAATTTTTTGAACTTGCTGTAGGTGCTGTAGTTGCAGGTGATGCTTATTGGGGTCCTGAACTGGTGTCAAACCTTCGTGTCGGTACAGATAATGCCTCTGTTTTCACCAGGGGAAATGCTGGGCATGAAAACCCAGCAGCGCACAATGACCCCAGCCTGTGGCTGTCGGCTCAGGGGCTGCTTCTCTCAGGAGCCAGGTGACCCAAGGCTGTGGCGTCAGGCTGGGCGATGCCCAGTTAGCTGGCTTAAGGTCTGGGATTTCTCCGCATTTCCTACCCTTCTAGCTGCTTTTTTTGAGGCTGAGAACCTGGGTCTGTTGTCCAAATTGCTTTTATTTGGCAGCAGAAGGCAGTGGTGGTTCTTAGTGGGTTTAATAACTAAGTGGACTTAAGTTTTACAATTGTGGCACGCTTTCCCTGTCCTCCAAAGTTACTCCCCTGAAATGCATGTATCAGATAAAATGTGAAATCCAATGAGTATGTTTGTGGCCTGCCAGACTGCTATTAATCATAGGGACACCATTTCTTAATGTAGATTATCTCCCACAGCTGGGAGATTGTGATAAACTAGAAAGACAGATCAATCTTGACTTGTTCCCAGGGAAGGAAATAGCTTTATTAACCTTCATATGGATAAACTGGAGGCATGAGTAATAGTAATAATAATATCCTAATTTTTTTGGATGGGCTGAGAAGTAATCAAACGGGCATATTTTGTTGACACAATTTTGAGATTAATGTTCTTGTTTTCTAAAACAAGAAGTTTAATGGTGCTGATAGCCACATTTGCAATGTAAATACAGAGGGGGGCGGTGAGAGAGCAAGAATGAGACCGAGTTTAGAGGAGACAAAGTGTGTCCCAGGGAGCACGTTCAAGAAGTTGCTGTTTACTTCTACATCCGTTTGCCACAGGGGAGGTTTCCTCATCCCTTTTGGCACTCTTCCCCAAAAAGTCATCCTACGTTAGCCATTTTGCCACCACTGAGACTGTAAATCTCACTGCTCGCAGCGTTTCCTAAGAGCCTTTTTGTGAGCGTATGGCTGCTACGGAAGACCAAACCTTGCTGACACTGGGTGAGGAAACTGGTAATGGAGTTGGCTGGAGTTTTATTTGAAAAGGGACAGGGAGTTTCAAGACTTATAAATTTAAAGTATAAAGTTTACAGACTAAGTGTTACTGCAGAAACTTGTGGAGTATGCAAGAATTGTTAGCTGTATTTTAGCCGGATTGAGTAAAGCTAGAGTACTTAACTGGCAGATTTAGAAACGGCTAAAAATGATGTGCACATTTTGGACTTCTCCAAAAACTTTCTCTGACTTCTAATGGGTAGAAGTCTCCTATGGGAGAAATGTGCTCGTATCTGCAACAGCTCAGTCTCTGGGCGAGATTTTGACCTCCGCTACTCTGGCTCAGTGTGATCCGCCATTTTAAAATAAGCATTAAGACGTATCATTTAACTGCTTAGGGACTACTTCTGGTATTAAAATCCGGATTTGTCCACTTCACCCTTCCCATTTCCACTGTTCAAACCTTTCCTCTCCAAACCTTGGCTGTTGACAAGAATTATAATTCATAAACAGCATTACAAGAGATCTTGAGGCTTCCTTTTTCTATGCGAGACTTGGGAGTGCCCAATGGAAAAGAGGGGAGTGGGGTGGGTGGAAAGAAAAAATTACTTTAAAGGTAACCCCTGGCTGGACATTCTGTCCTTGACGTGTGGTATGATACTGGCATCCTTGCCGAGCCTCTGTAAAGGGCTTGGATATCTGTGATCTGGTGAGGTCCCACCTGGAGCACTGTGTTTAGTTTTGGGCACCACAGTGTAGGAGGGACATTGAGGTGCTGGAGCGTGTCCAGAGAAGGGCAACGGAGCTGGTGAGGGGTCTGGAGAACAAGTCTCATGAGGAGTGGCTGAGGGAGTTGGGATTGTTCAGCCTGGAGAAGAGAAGGTTGAGGGGAGACCTTCTCACTCTCTACAACTCCCTGAAAGGAGGTTACAGCCAGGGGGGGTCAGTCTCTTCTCCCAAGGAACAAGCGACAGGACAAGAGGAAATGGCCTCAAGTTGTGCCAGGGGAGGTTTAGGTTGGATATTAGGAAAAACTTCTTTACGGAAAGGGTTGTCAAGCATTGGAACAGGCTGCCCAGGGAGGTGGTGGAGTCGCCATCCCTAGAGGTATTTAAAAGCCGGGCAGACGTGGTGCTGAGGGACATGGGTTAGGGGTGGTTTTGGCAGTGTAGGTTTATGGTTGGACTCGATGATCTCGAAGGTCTCTTCCAACCCAAGTGATTCTGTGATTCTATGAATGAAGGCTCTTATTTTTGGGCTGGGTGATAGATCCTGTATCCCTTGCTCTTCTTTAGCCTGTTGTAAATCAGTCGGTAAATGGGTAGTGAAGCAGAGCTGGTAGATACAAAATTCTGGAAGTCTGAAGTTCTTCTGAGTATTTGGCTTCCTTTTTCTTGGTTTGGTTTTTTTTTTTCCAATCTTTACTTGACCACTTCCATTGTTGGAGATGATGTAGCCTGCAGCAGTCCAGCCTATCTGCTTACTCCCAAACTTTGTGCTGCATTTCTCAGCACAAAGAGAATAATGTTTAATTTTCCTGTGCATTTTTTAAGGTTCTTGCCGGCCGGATAACACGGTTGCACTGAAGTCCACAAATCAATGCATAGACAGTAATTATCTGCTGATGGTAACTACTGGGAGAAGCCTGGAGGAAGAGGAGTTGACTTCATTGCTGTGTCTTAAGGAGAGAGTAGCACGAGGTTGTCCTGTGGGAGCGCAGTGTCTGTTGCCAAATTAATAAGTTGTTTGGATAAGGTGTAATGAGGTACGGTAAATGCGGCCGTGTTCTGCTAGACAAACCTGCAGGTTGGTTATGGAGCAGCGCAGCTGGCAGTGAGCCTGTCCCCACCTTGTCTCCAATCCAACCTTCTTATTTGCTGTGATTGCTGGTATTAGTTTAAGTGGCTGTTAACTGCAAAAAATATACATCTTGCTCTATGTCCTGCCCCTCTGTGCGAAGGGCAGCCCCAGCTGCGGAGAGCAGGAGCTGCTTTTTCTGTCCCATTATGAAGTGAGCCGCCATTTTGCTTCCTGTGCTCATATGTGGGCTGCTGAAGAGTATCTGCCCTCTCCATGCCAGAGCTGATATTCTGACATCCTTCTCTTGCTGTTAGTCACAAAGGCTCGGCGTGAGACGAGGACTGTGTTTTGCTGGGTGCTGTGGGTATGCAACTGAGATGGAGCCTCTCCTAAAAGCTTCCTCAACAGAAGAGCGTGGCAGAAGAGAATTGAAGCAGCATTATCTCAGCTCTACAGAAGGAGCTGGACACGATAACGTGGCATTAAACTGTTTTTTTTTATCTTGCACAGAGCACTTACACGTGTGCCAAACCACGCTGTGGGTTTTTTCATGTAATAATGCGGTTAAGCTTTTGCATGAGGAAACGATGTTCCTTTTTTGCCACTGACACGGCCAGAGCTTCTGTACCAGAGGTTCACGGCAAGGTGGGCTGGATCTGTGCAAGGAAGTGATCCCGTGCAGGGGCTTGTTCTGCTCCAGCTTATTTGGGCTGGGTCCCTGTGGCGATCAGCACTGCCGAAACAACACCGGGGCGGTAGTTTTGGGAAGAGGAGTGCTGTTATATATCATCTACGGTAAACAAGCGTGCGGAAGAGCCCCAGGTGCGAAGCGCAAGGCTTTGCTGGAAAAGCAGCTTGTGTGCGGCGCTGTGCAGTGTCCCCCGTGAGGGGATGAAGCGCTAAGTCATTTCTGACTCTCTTTTTTTGGCCTGTAATTTTGGAAAGTGGGGCTTTGGATCTTGAGGGATGCTCTGCAGGGCTCTTGGATATCTGTCTTGGTCTGTTTCCCTAATTGACTAGTTTACACTATCTTACAGTCAATGAAGATTGATGATGGTGGAAACCAGGCAATTTCCTTTTGACTTGAATAACATATTCTTATGGTAGTCTCATGGCCTCTCGTCCAATAGTTCTGAAAAGCTGGTTGAGGCATATCATTGAATGGGCTGCAGACCAAAACTGTTAATTGGGGTGCTTGGAAGATTTGTATGCAGCTCCTGCTCAGGGAGGAGGCAGGTGGAGAAAGCGTAAACAGGGATTTCCCATCCTGCTCTCCAATTAGTGCTGGCTTCTGCTGATTATGAGCTGTGCATGTGGCAAAATGGTCTCCCTGGGAAGACTAACCCAAGCGGGGAGTTGTGCTTGGGACTCTCAGGGTGTTACAAAAAGTGCCTCTGATTCTTTTGTGTTTTACAACTTGTAGGAACAAGTTCTATTAAGTCGTATTAACATGTTAGACGCTTTCCTGCGTCGCAAGAATTCTGCGGATCGGGTCCGAGACGGCATCCTGAAGGCAGGTGTGAGAACAGACTGCGGCTCACTGAGGTCTGACTCGTGCCAGGGCGCTGGTGTGCACTGGGGGCCCTCCTTTTCCGGGGAAGGCATTCCAGGTTTCGAATACAACAGAGTAGTCTCCAGTCCAGCCAGTTTCGTGGCTATCAAGGGCTGGCTTTTTCCACAACAGATGTTGCTACTGGGAAATACACCTCTCGCTGGTATTAGGGCGGATGGACCGGAGGCCTCGTCAAACGTAGCAAGCGATTGCAGAATCAGAATTCATCACACCGTTTTGGAACGCGTGCCTGGTGTTTTGACCACTTGAAAGATTGGTGTGGAAATGAAATGCCCCTTTAGTCCTAAATGGTAAGGAAAAGAAAGAAATGATGGAGTGGAAAAGTCTTTTATAGGGCCATTTAAAAAAAACTAAAAAAAATCTGCAAAAAAAATATGGCGAGATGTTGGGAAAGGCTGTGCGCTGCGTGCTCTGTGTGTGAGAAAGCAGGATAGACTGAGTGGAAAATCTTGCTGGTTTTAGGCTGGGCATTTCAGACACTCGTTAAGTCACGTTACCTGGATTTTAGTTGTGATTCTTGTAGCACAGCAGAAAGGAATAAAAATGTGAATACACGGCCCAGTTTTCAAATAGAAGCTAGTCACTTTTGGGTGGAGACAGACGCGTTTTTCGTCTTGATTCGTTTGTTTCCTTTGAAAAATCAGTCGTCTTTATGGTGTGTCCAAGGAAGTTTCCCAAGTCAAACAAATGTTGACAGAATCATGCAACAGCATGTGAAATGGAGTTGTGGTTTAACGACACCTTCCCTACAGCAGAGCAGTGATGTTAGAGCTCAGTGAAGCAATATTAGCCCTTCCCCCATAACCACGCAGATATATTTTTAGAGTTGCGATCTGGGAATTATTTTTTTTTGTCCTTGAGGATTCTGGCCGATGTTGAACCTACAAGAAAATGGACGTAGGGGGGATCACTTATCCCGCCGCATTTCACAGAAGATGCGCAGTGCCCTTTCCGACTGATTCAGTGGGATGGCAGCGTAAGTCTTCTGTCATTACTTGTCTGCGTGAGCTTGGGTTTGAAAATCATAGAATCATAGAATGGTTTAGGTTGGAAGGGACCTTGCAGATCATCCAGTTCCAACCCCCCTGCCATAGGCAGGGACACCTCCCACTAGACCAGGTTGCCCAAGGCCACATCCAGCCTGGCCTNTCCAGCCCTCGGACCATCCTCGTGGCTCTCCTCTGGACACGCTCCAGCAGGTCCGTGTCCTTCTTATGCTGGGGACTCCAGAGCTGGATGCAGGACTCCAGGTGGGGTCTCACCAGAGTGGAGCAGAGGGGCAGAACCACCTCCCTTGACCTGCTGGCCACACTGCTCTTGATGCAGCCCAGATCTCAGCATTGACTTTTCAAACAAAAGAAAATGAAAGATTCCCTCGGTGAGAGCTGAGCATCCTTTTTTTTGGGTGGCAGCTAGTACCTGCTGCCTCAGAATAACGCGAGGGACCTTCTGTTATTCTGCAGCCTGGTAAGGTAGATGTGTGGGGGTCAATCTGTTCTCCCAAGGAACAAGCGACAGGACAAGAGGAAATGGCCTCAAGTTGTGCCAGGGGAGGTTTAGGTTGGATATTAGGAAAAACTTCTTTACTGAAAGGGTTCTCAAGCATTGGAAGAGGCTGCCCAGGGAGGTGGTGGAATGGCCGTCCCTGGAGGTATTTGCCAGCCGGGCAGACGTGGTGCTGAGGGACATGGGTTAGGGGTGGTTTTGGCATAGGTTTATGGTTGGACTGGATGATCTTGAAGGTCTCTTCCAACCCAAGTGATTCTGTGATTCTATGTGGATGGAGACTTCTTTCCAGCTTGTTGCTGACAACTCACAAAGGTTTCTATTCCAGGTGAGAAAAAAAAATAAAAATAATCTTGCTTCTAAATTGTTTGGGTGTTTTATTGTTGGTATCAGCTCAGACCTTCTCAGGGGCCTTCCCCATTTTAGGGACACTTGTTGAAAACATGTGCCACGATTTCTGCCGTTGATAGAGCCACCTCCTGTTTAATCATAGCAAGGTGGTAGATTGCCAAGTTGCCCATCTCTCAGCTGTCGCGCTTTCAACCCTTGTCTGCTTTTTGCTTCAGTTCAGGCTTTTGTGCTTAACGGGGCAGCGCTGTATGGAGTGGGTATGTAGCCTGTGATTATGTAGACTGGAGTAGGTATTTTTAATAAGATTTTCTTGCTGTTGGGGTGTTTGCTGGTTCACTGGCTACTCAATCCAAGTTTCCAGCATTCAGCTTGGTGCTTGCTTGCAAATGCTCAAAACCGTTATTATCGGTGACTGACAGCAGTTAGAGTATCCCGTGTCGCTCCAGGATTGGCAGGGCATTTCATCCAGGGATGGAGCAAATTGCCCTTCTGACTCCATTTGTCCCAGTTGGGTTGTGGCAGCCAGAGCTCTGTACCTGGAGCAGGATGGTCCCCCTAGTGCAACTCAGTCTTCTGCTCCTCTTCTGTTTATGTTCAAGAGTATATTTGGGAAAGCCTGCTGCCTGGTCCGTTCTTTTCCATGTGTTTTAGTCTTGCAGGAAGGTTGCTTTGTAAGGAAACGAGCGCCATTCCTGTGGGCAGCCTCATGGCTAATCGACTTTCAGAACAAGCCCGTGCTCGTGGTGCCACTGAGAGCTGAGCCTGAACGAGAGGAAAAGTTGTTGGCTTTTCCAGCTGCCCTCTTGCCGCGGGAGTATTGTTTCCAGAGCTCTGCTTGGTGTGAACTTTAACTCTTCATGTAATTCGTAAACTCTAATACTTCATTTAACAACTCCCCTGGGGAAAGTTGTACTAATTTTTTTTTTCATTTTTTTTTTTGCTGCCGGGCAGTCTTTTCCTGATAGCCCTGCCAACATTTTCCCTTAGTGCTGGTTCTGTTAGTCCTGGCTCCAGCCCCTGATGTATTACTGTTTTCTTAATGTTTGTGCCTTTCGTTTGTTAAAAGATGCTGGAGCCTTTTGATGGATGAGGCTGTAAATCATGACAAGGCCAGGGGTTCCCTCTTGTTTGAACGCTGGGAGGTTAAGTAGGAAAGAAGTTTAGTCAAAATTGGGATATTTTATGTGGTGTTTTCCCTCTGGGAGTAAAAACTTCTTGGAAAGTGTTTGCTGCTTCTTTTTTTTCCAGCCATGGCTCATCAATAAAGCAAGCCATGAGGTTAAAAATGCTAAATTAAGTTAATTTAGGGAATACTTCTTTGCATGGAGTTTAGATCTCTTCTGTCTTTCTCAGCCCTGTTAATAGTAACTTGAAGAGTGTTTGATGTAATAAAATGGCAAACACAGGGAGATACTGGGCACCTTGACATCCTGGAGAGAGTGCTTTGAAGAGGAGGAGAGGTAGCAGTAGTACGTCCTGTTGGTTGTATTTGGATGTGGCTGTGGAGGAATTTAGCAGGCATATTTGTAGGAAATCCTTGGAGACACTTGAACTGTGATTTGTCCAAGGGGCAGTGGCACCTCTGTCTTGGCACAGGGCACTCTGAGGTTCTTCCTTGTGTCTGAGCCCTGTGTGGGATACCCTCTGCTCTTGACCCATCAAAAAATGGGCTTCTGCCTGCCCGTAAAGTGTTTGCTGCAATAAAAGGGAAGAGAGAAAGGGAATTGTGTTGTGGTTTTTTTTTTTGCCTTCCCCTCTCTAGAGGTGATCCTCAGTGCTAAGCCGCGGTTCAGTTGCTTTTATTCAGGTCTTTTTCAGGGGCACAAAACCCCCCCAGCAGGAGCCCTGCTGAGCCTTGTGGTACCACGAAATTGGGGTGTACCCCTAGGTTTGCTCAGCTGTGGGTTGTCTGCTCTGTGAACACAGACCGGGGGATGACTCTTCGGTTTTTCAGCAGTGAAATATTCCAAAGGCATGAAAAGCTGGCTCTTGCCGCTACGTGCTTGATTTGTTATGGAAAGACAGTAATTTGCCTTAGATTTACTACAGGGCTTTCTGCTAAATCACCAGAACTTGAGAAGTTTGCTCTGTGCAAAGTTAACTTTGTTCTCTCCGCTCAAACTCTCAATAATAGTGATGAAAGGTTTATTAAGCAAATAAGTAAGGCTCCCAGGGCTGTGAATTCGGTTTCCCACCAGAAATACCTGAAGCCAGTCGCTTGCCAAAGCGAACAAGTCAGGCATTGCAGTTTGGAGAAAAACAAATGATTATTTTGTTTATTTGCTTTCACATCAGGATGAGAGTGTGGGGGGGAAAGAAATGATTATTGAAATAAATGTTTCTTCCCTGCCAGTAAGGCAATTTTATTTGTTTTTCTTATGTTTAGGTGCTTTTCTTAGATACTGCAGTAGCAGGCACAGTAGGCAGGTGGAAATGCAAGCCCTCTAAATTCAAAAGGACTTTTTCCTGTATCTGAAAGCTATCTTGCATGGGATGTCTCATTGGTGCTGAAGTCAATTGCTGCATTTTTAATATTATGACGTGCTCCATAATGCATATTTAATTTTTCTGGGAGAATTAACTTGGCAGGAGACAGTAGAGCGGATAGGCCAGGATGCGTCCACTTGTAAATCATAGAATCATAGAATGGTTAGAGTTGGAAGGGACCTTAAAGGATGAGGCTTCCTGCATAGCGTTCGGATTTGAGCAGCTGCCAAATCTGTGCTAAGATAGTGCCCTTCCTTTTTAAGTGGGCAGCTGGGCCTAGTTCTGGCTTGTGGGAGCAGAAGCTCTTTGTTTAAATTTTAGTGGTGAAAAGATGAGGATTTTATCTCCTTCCTGCCTCATGCATGAGGCTTTTCCAGTAACCTTAATGTTTTACCGTGGAAGCATCTCGCTGATAAATGAAGCTCAAGTCTCAAGGAACAAGCTTTTAAACTCAACAAATGACAAGTAATTCATAGAGCTAACCTTTCAGGGAAGTTTTGGTGCATTATAAAACCCAAGGAAATTCTGTCTAAAAACTCAGCGAACTGAGTGAAAGGAAGTAGAAGATGGAACCACCACTCTCCTTCAGTCAGGACAACGCTGTGTTACTGGTCGTTAGAAAAGACCTTCCTGCACAACCTCGCTGCAACTGAGCAAAGTGTTGTTCAAAACAAATGGGGAAAGGTAACAACCTCTGTCCCCAAATGTTTTGTTTTCTTCTTGCCTTCTTAAGTGCTTATTAGGAACTCTGTTTTGTCCTTGAATCTCTTGAGTCTGTGTGGGTTTAAGTGGGTTGTTTGTTTTTTGGTGTGTGTTGGGTTGTTTTTTTTTTATTCTGAAGCACTTTTATTTCCTGAAATTTTGCTCAGGTGCCACAGAAATCTGTCTGTGTGTCTGCTTTCCCTGCTTGTGAAGAAGGCAGTTTGGCAAGTCAAGAGCACTGGTTTCCTTAGGGATACTGACAGTTGGTGGGTAGACTCAAACTGGAAGCGTTTGTATGAACTTCTTGATGTCTTTGGCACAAAAGAGGCTTGGATGTGAAATAGCCTTGTTTTTGTGAAAACAAAATGTCCTTTGGTTTTTGTTTGTTGTTTATCCATAACTCCCCTAATATTTCGAGAGAGCTATAAAGAACTGACAGATTACTAGTTGCATGAAATATCAAAGTAATTATTTACACTTTCATGCTTCTTTGTGCAGGCGTGAAACAATAAATACCCATAAAGTCTCAGCAGTGTCACTTATACAGCGGGGGATTCACAATTGCTTACGTGCTTATGTTTCTCCTGCTTGTGACTTTGTGCTAATACGTGCTGTTCCTGCATTTGGTTTTAAGGAAGCTCCAAGGGCTTAACCGTGTCTTCTAAAGCAGCGTTTGGTGGAAGCTGAACTCCGGTGAGATGCTGCAGCTCGTGTGTCTGGAGTTGGCTGCAGGGTGGGGGGGAACAGCCTTTTCTTGCAGGCGATACCTGAATTTTGGTGGTGCACTTGCCTGCCTTTTTAGGTGACTTTCGGAGACCACAGCTTCTACTCTGTGAACTCCCAGGCTGTCGAACTCCTCGTAGTGATGTGGCTTTCTTCCCTGACCTGTCCCAAATGCAGGTCCGGGTGGGACAATAGCTGCTTGTCACTCCAGGCAATTGCAAGGAAATAATTCGTTCCCTTGAGTTTGCCTTCTGGAGAGAGATGAGGTTATTGTGTGATCATGAAATGTTTGGGTTCAAACCCTGGCTTTAAAGCTTTAAATCTCGCTTTCAGCTGAGATTCAAACACCTCATTTCTTAAAATGTCCTAGAGAATTTTATCGCTGTGTTAGTAGAACAATTCTAGCATGTGACGGGTTTTCTTCTTTTTAAACTTACTGTCCTGAATTACTGAAGGGTCAGAGTCTGGTGGGAAGAGGGACGAAACGCAGGGTTACACGACTGCAAGAATTCATGTGTGGGCACTTGTGTCAGTTATAAGTTTAGCAGATCCGTGGCTGAACTGTGCCGCAGTGTTTGAAACGCGATGCTTGAATCTAAACAGTTGTAATTCACTGTCTTTAAACAGAGAGAACGTGAGCTCGAGGAAGGAGATCTTGGAACAAACTGGACTGGAGAGAACGCTGGGAGGAAGGAGGAGCGTGAACAGAGAGAGATGATTACCCCGGCTCTGAGGGAAGCGCTGACGAAACAAGGTGAGGTTCTGCAAAGGCCAGGTGGTGGACCAGGCTTTGAAGTCTTAGTGGTAGACTCGTAACAGAGCGAGTGAAAGATGGTGGTCTTTAACATAAAGACACTGCTCTGGACCCTCACTCGTGAGGCAGGACGGAGATTAGGCAGGGGCTGGCAGTACCTGATTGTTGCAGGGGAAGAATCTAAAGCCGGGTGATGCATCTCAGCGTGGTGCGTGCTGTCACGTGTGGAGAGACTATCAGAGTTCACAGGCTTTAATGTATCTGCTAAGGCAACTTGAGAGAGAAGATGGTGGTCCCGCATGCCTTTAGCTCCCAGAGCGTAGGTTTCTCAAAGAGTATTTAAAGATCAGCTTTGTGTCTGTTTTGTGTCTTGGACTGTTGCTTTTATTTCAGTTTCGTACTCTCATCTTGTTACTGAACCTTTATTTCCAGAAAAGGCAGTAGTTCAGACTAATGATCCACCAGATGACTAGTTCAGTAGCTCTTCTATGAGCTGTAGATGGGAGTTTTAATGGACTTCATGCCTTTTTGAAAGCAAAGTGTGAGCATGAGAAGAGCTGGACTGACAGCCCTGCAGGTGAGGAGCCTCAGGTCTGAGTGGCAGAGCCGGGAGAAGGGTGATGTGAGCTTCCCTGTGCTGCCGTCCTGGTTTGAGGTAAAAC
>VZSF01003405.1:0-41588 GCA_013398295.1 Chionis minor
TGCCACCAGCACCGGCACCGGCAGGTACCGCCCGCCGCCATTTCGTGAGGGGCGGCCGGGGAGCGGGGCGGCGCGGGCGCCCTGAGGAGGAGACCCCGGGGGACGCGGCCCTGAGGGGCCCGGCCGAGCCTGCGAGGGCCGAGCTGCCCGCGGGGGAGGCCGCCCCCGTCCCTGAGGCGGCGGGAGGCAGGGGGAGCCGGGCCGGGGGAGCTGGGGAGAAAGGGATGGCGGCAGGGAGGGGACAGAGCCCTCCAAAAGCAGCGCAGGAAAACGTGCAGGCACCCGGTCGGATCAGCTGGAGGGAAAACGGGAAGACCGGCGATGTGCGGTGGGATGGGGACGCGGATTTGGCGCGGAGGGGCGGCCTGGTTTCTCCGAGTGTGGTGCCGCGCTCTGAGGTGACCCTGCGGGAGCTTGGGAAGGCCGTTTTGCTGTAAACGGTAAATCCATGGCGTGCCGGGGAGTGACTGGGAGCCCCAGAGAGCGGTTTGACTGGGAGCCTGTTGGCACAGTGCGCTGTGTTTGATCCGCTCCCCACTGAGAGAACGACCTTCTCTTGCCTTTCAGTTCCTCCTGACCTCCTGCCGGCACTCTTCCTCAGGAGTCCTTCCCAATGAGAGGATCCGCAACATCGGCATCTCGGCCCACATCGACTCGGGGAAGACGACGTTAACGGAGCGAATCCTCTTCTATACAGGCAGGATAGCGCAAATGCATGAGGTCGGTTTTCGGAGGACTCCAGAGCAGAGCTGCTCTTTGTGGGCTGAGCGTGCTGGGAGCCGTCGTGATGCTGGTGTGGCTTGTTTCAGCGCGCGCGAGGGAACTACGCTTGGCGGGACCAGCAAGGCTCTTCTGGCCCAGCTGGAGGAGGAATCCTAAAAATCTGCTGGGTTCCCTGATAACCCTTTAAAGACAAGTGGAGGGCAAGGGGATAGAAAGTAATCCCTCTTTACGGCAGCGTTCCCCCTCTTTCAGAACACTTCAAGTCTTATTTCAAGACTTACTTCTCTCTTACCATCTCCATGGTAAATATAAATTGGAAGATACATGTTTCCTTTCATGTAGTCAAATATGACCGGGAAACAGGCAACACAGGGATGTAATTTTTAGCTTCAGGTCTGCTAGCCTGTTAAATTCGCAGTGAAGCATGATTTGCCTGAGACTTCTGATAACCTTCTTCAGGAGTGATCCTCAGGAGAGCAAAATACATTAAAGTTGCAATTGAAGCTGCAAAAAAAATCAAACTTGCTTGTAGTTCAAGAATTGCAAGCGATTCGGCCATGTCTGCTTGTATTCACTGCCTGAAAGATGATGCACACTATATAAAGCATCACTCCTGTATGTGCAAAATTCTTAGTAAACTCCCTCGGGCTAAATTTTTTTTTCTTTCTTTCTTTTCTTTTTTCCTAAGGTGAAAGGTAAGGATGGAGTTGGAGCTGTCATGGATTCAATGGAGCTCGAGCGGCAGCGTGGAATCACGATTCAGTCTGCAGCAACGTATACCATGTGGAAAGACACCAACATCAACATCATAGACACACCAGGTAACGGCGGTTCTGAACACGTTACATTTGCCCTTCCTGCCTGCATACAGAGAGCCCGCTGCCCTCTTTGTGTTCATTGGTCACTCGAGTTGAGCAAATGTGGCTCTTTCTGTATAGTTGGGGACTGATTCTGCTGGCTGTTGCTCTTTTCTGCAGCTGTGAGAAAGCAATTCCTCGTTACCTTCTATCACTTGTGACTAACGGAGGTTTTTGTTACTCAGGACATGTGGACTTCACCATCGAAGTGGAGAGATCTTTGAGAGTTCTCGATGGAGCTATTCTGGTTCTCTGTGCTGTTGGAGGAGTTCAGTGCCAGACAATAACGGTGAACAGGCAAATGAAACGCTACAGTGTGCCCTTTCTAACATTCATCAATAAACTGGACAGATTGGGCTCTAGTCCAGCCAGAGCTGTACAACAGTTGAGGTATTTGCCACTTAAAATTATTTGTGAAATAATTCTGAACTATTCACTTAGCAGATTAATACTAAGAATACTGAAAACTATTCTCTCGTGGGGTCTGTAGTCGCAGTTTTGGAGGATAATACCTGATCTGACGTTAAATGTTAATCTGACCTATAACAAGTCTCCGTTTTGTCAAGAAAAACAAGTGTTAGTGTCAGCCCAGTCTTGCAGCGACTGAGAGTGGAGGGGTTTGGATATGTATTTTGTTGATGGAACTGTATTTGGAGCCGCTTTGAAAACAGCCTTTTCATTTTTCCTAGATCCTGGTAGCAAACGTGCTGTAGCCCACAGCAGAGGGATGACATAGGGTTGGACAGTTTCTCGTTTGAATACGACAAGTCCTGCTTGCTCCCTACCTGCATTCTTTCTGTGGCTAATTTAATCTGAGATAAACGCATTAATATGCATTAAGGGAGAAGCAAATCCCGTAATCAAGTAATTAATCTGAAACAGTTTGCACCGCCGCCTTTCCCATGAAAGTTGCTCACCGCGTCTGTTGGGATATAGTGGGCCTGGCAGTCACTCAGGTTAAAATGCAACTAGGCATTTTTTTATCAGCATTGGTAGATTTTTGGCACTGTCCAAAGAACAAAAGATCGTGATTTTGTAAGAATGGGATGTTGTTCAAAGACCATCTGGAGCACGTATATAGAAAAGACTTTTTTTCTTGAACTAATTTATATTTGGTCACTTTTTCAGATCCAAGTTAAAACACAATGCAGCTTTTGTTCAGATTCCAATCGGGCTGGAGGGAAACTTTAAAGGAATTATAGATCTTATTGAAGAAAGAGCTATATATTTTGATGGTGCGCTTGGGTAAGTTTTGGAACTTGCGTATTTCTTAGCTGGAACAACTGTTTGTATGAGTAGTGCTACCTGTAGTTTCCCTTCAGAGGTGACGAAGCCTGCTCTTTGGAAGGGTAGGGATGTGGCTTGTGCTCAGGCTGAGGTGTCACCCTTCAGCACTCCAGGTTGCAGCAAAATGATTCTGCAGGGTCAGGTTTCGTGCAGGGCAGCTGCAGCACGAGCCGTTGGCTAACTGCGCTGGTGTGAAGGGGTGGGTGGTAGCCACGCTTGCCACCCTGGGAAATAGGAGACTGGCTTCATAACGGGAGCTGACACTGTATGTTTGGCCTGAGCATACTGGGATGAAGACAAGATGTGGGTGAGGTTGTTGAACAACCTCATCCTTGGAAACTCCTGCCACGAGTGGGAAGAAACCCTCTCCTGCTAAAGCATCAAAGATAACATGTTGATATTCCTAAGTGAATTTTCTTTCAATGTCCACGTCAACGGTGAATTTTTCTTGGTCAGGTCACAGCAGTGATTAGTGATTGAAAGGTTGATTTGTGTGGTGTTCCTCCTGACTGGGTATGTTATTTACGTATGTGTAGCCAGACTCTTCGGTATGATGAAATTCCAGCTGAATTTAGAGCTGAGGCTGCAGAGAGGCGCCGGGAGTTGATCGAATGTGTTGCTAACTCGGATGAACAGCTTGGGGAGCTGTTTTTGGAAGAAAAGATTCCTACAGCTGCTGAGTTAAAGGTAAATTTATTATGGCTCCTCTTCCTGTAGCACTGTTATCTCACTCTTTGTGTCTCTATCCTCTCCCCCCTGCCCCTAATAAAAATTTCTGGCTGTCTTGAAGAAATTTGAGTTCTCTGTGTGAGTGTCACCTTCCACAGGTGGGCATCCACATCACTGCCTGCTGAGGGCCCATTCCAAATTTAGTTGTTTGTTTGCATTGGGAAGTCTGAGCTTGAGTGTGCCCTTCAGGGACCAGCAGGTGGCTCAAAGGTACATCTGGTCCTTTGTGTCATTCTGTTGCCTTGCCATGTTACAGCTTGATGGGTGGGACTTGCTTCACGTCAGTCGTTGAGATGCTGTAAGTTGTCTTTGTGCCAAGGAAATCCTGCCTTATTTTGTATTTGCATCGGTTATTACATCCATCTGAGTGAAAAGAGCAATACCCTAGAAGGTAAATGGAATGATGTGATGTGGAGATTCCAGAGGAAATGAATCCAGGTCGAAATACAACTTTTCCAAAAGAAGAGAGTTGCATTTCTTGAAAGGGGAGAAAAACCGATACATTTATTAGTTTTATGAAATCCTTCAGACATGAAATGGCAAACACCCCGTAAAGGGATGCTCACAGAAGTAATGAATAACACCATTTTCCCAACATCAGATGGCCGTAGACTGAAAATGATTTGTTCTGGTGACTGTTGGATGTCACTGTTGCTTCAGGTGCACGTGCACATGATAGAAGGTGGTAGGGAGGCGTAGGAAGATCGGCTGCAGCCTTTGTGCGAGTCCTGCCACTGTTCCCTCTAGGATGAGATCCGCTTGTGCGGCTCTGTGGAGGCTGGGCAGCGGACTAACGTGGATTCCTTCTTTTAGACAGTCCTGTGTCAGAACTGGCGATGTGCACGTGCCGTAGCGGGGTGTTATGTGGGATAGCAGTCCCTTCTGTAAGGACAGTAGTTGACTAATGATGTCTCTGGAGTTCCTGTGGCGTTGGCTTTAGCCAGGACGGGTGCGAAAGCTTGGCTGTCCCGGTGTGAGCACAAGAGAGGCTGTGCCGCACGTGGACCTGCTTGTACCGTGCCATGAGCGCGGAGGTAACGTGAGGACACGTCCCCTTAGAGAAGAAGCGCTAGGCTGGCTCGCGTTCACTGCGCAGCCCCGTGGGGTGGGTGCGTAACTCAAGACGGGGCCGTGTAGCTGTTGACACACAGCTGTTGTCGGGGCGTTGTGTCTTGGTAGGCGGTGGTGCGAGGGAACCGCGCTGAGGGCTGCACCGGTTGCAGCCTGGTTGGGTTTTGCCCTTCAAGCGCGCTTGGCGCAGGGATCCCTGTGATGCATCTTGCTGTTTGCCACCCCCTCGTGTTAGTTTGGGAGTTAATTTGAGCAGTAATCTTCTCGTGCCTGTTGTTAATAGTTATTAATTAGTCAAAAATTGAAACTGGTACAGGAGTCCTGTTGCTTAACGTGATTAAATAAAAAAGCGAGGTCTGAAGAGCCTGTTGCAGTGGGAGAAGCTTGTAGGCAGGCTGCTTTTTCAGAGGGCGCTGCTGTTGGAGCTAGAACAGCTTGCCTTTGGGCACTGGTGTTGCACGGAGTCTCCCTGGGGCCTGGATCCTGCCTGACGTGGTGCTTGCTGCCTCCTTTTGCTCTTCTTTGCCTGCAGCTGGGTGCTCCAGTTGGTAGCTGAAGAAGAAAGCTGAATTGAGACATCAACGCCACGAGCAGGAGTTGTTTCTCTGAGTGGAGCCTGCTAGGCCAGCTGAGTTCAAGTCAGACGTGATCACCGAGGTTGCAGCTTTAAACATAGCGCTGATATTTAAGTCCTCTTCTAAGTATTTGGCCCGTTAGCAGTGCCTGGTTGCAGTGGTCCTTTCCCTGTTGGGGTTTGGAGTGCTTGCTTTCCTGGAAGTTGCCCACTGTCTCTTGGGATATAGAGGACTGGCAGTCCCTTAAAACCAATGCATGTTGCAAGTCCCCTTAAGATTTATTTATTTGGTTCTTCATGGCCCCTAAATTTGCTTCTAACTTTGTTACATACCTTGAGTTTGGAGGGGTTTTTTGTTGTTGTGTTTGATTTTTTTTTAAATTGTTTTGGCTGTATGGGTGATTTCCTGGTGATTGATGTATCCAGGAAGAGTATGCAGGAATCTGTATATCCCAACTTGGCCTGAAATACAAAAGCACAAGTGGGTTTTTTGGGTGTACCGAGAAAATGCATGTCTTATTGATAAGCAGGAATTCAGTTATCCCAGTAATCAAGTATTATTTTATGAAGCTTGAGCTATTCCTGTTACAAAGCAGCCCTTCTCACTTTGATAAAGACAGAAATGTAACAGCAATTTTAGAGACCTGCAAGGATCTGTTCCTCACCTGGCAGAGGGAATGGTACCGATGGGAATGTGCTGTGGTGCTGTAAGAGTTGAGAGATTTTTAGCAGGAAGCTATTTTTGATAGCTCCTGCTGGGAGGGAAATCTGTTGCCAAGATAAATTTGTCTATTCAGCATGCCTCTGCTTCCCACTTCTGAAAGCCAATTAATTACAGCTCTAATGGCTATAGTATTGCAGATGCAGGTTAATTTGTACTAATATGTCCCTGAAGATGGATTTTCTTTCAGTGGCCAGCAGCCAAGTTTCCACTGAAAATATCTTTTTGTGGAAATGCTGCTAAGTCTTACTCCTGGATGCCACAGTCGTAGCATGTGATGTTTGCTGAAGATCAGCTGCTTAAACATCACCTAATTTGATGCTCTCCATAATGCTACACTCAAGGAACTGACGTGTCTCAGGTACTCAGTGGGGCACTCGCTGACAGTATTCTTTATGTGGACATCGAATTACTTCTTTCCCCAAGATAATTGTTAATGAGGATAAATTGCTGTCATGTCGCTTCATTTAAAAACACGTGGCCGAATAAAACCAGCGGGCATCGGCACAGCGGTGTTTCCAGCGCTCTGGTATATGAGAGCAGACATGGGCTAGATGAGCAGAACTGCCGATGTAGGATGTTTTTCCTTTTTCCTTTCCTTCACATTATTTTTGTGAAGTCATTAGATCAACAAATTTAAGGAACCTCTGTTCTCTCTGTTGATTCTGAAGATAGCTTACCCATCTGTACTCTAAATAACTCCCAGGTTAGATGATGTGGTTAATTGTCTCGGCGACCAAGGAGAATTCATTTCCTTTAGCTTATCAAAGAGGACAGGATCTGCTTTTGGTTGGAGTGAGGGCCTCAGTAAACGTAGGGAGATGGCATCCTCTAGTGGCAGGGAGAGGTGGCACCGAGGTGGCAATCATGGTTTCAGTAATTAATTGCAGGGTGGGGGGCAAATAGCTTCTGTCCATCTTCATGGAAGCCGGCTGTGATCCCTGGTGTGGAAGTTACGCTTTGTGACATCCTGTGGTGCTTGGGTGAAAGGCACTGAATGAGCATGAGGTGACCGTGCAGTTTATCGTGCTCACTTTGCTAGGACATCCTGGAAAGATTCCCAAGACATTTAGTGCAACTTCAGCAGGTCCATGGATGAATGTAAATACGTTCTTCTATTGTCCTTTTAAAACATTCTTCATTAAAAAATGACGATTCATTGAGCTTGGCACTTACCCAGATAGCCCTTCCCTACACAACTTCCTCTTTCAGAAGAGTTTTCCATAGTTTAAAGATACCGAAGCATCTCATCTTATGTTCACAAACATAAATGTGTATTGTTTGCCAGTGTAACTAAATAGAGTGAACAAGACATCTAAAATAGAAACGAAGCATCCTGACTTTAACAGCAGACAATCAAGAAACTTTTCCTGCGTATTTTGGAGTTAACAGTGTGTTTATCTTGGGCACTTTCACTTTTAAGTTGAATTTAAGATGGGGGGGGGGGGGGGGGAAGAGCTCATACTTCTCTAGAATTCTGGGGAGCAAGTTTTACAGGAAGCTCTTGTACAGGGGTTGTAGAGGAGACTCTGGGAGCGGCTGTTTTATTCCAGGAGTAGGGATGAGCAGCAAAGAGAGGGAATCTAGGCTGCTGCTTGGTGGGCACTGTGTCGGAGTCCTCACGTTGTTGCAGGAGGAGAGTAATGCTCGGGTGTTTTCCAGCTTGCAATCAGAAGAGCAACGCTGCAGAAGTCCTTTACCCCAGTACTGGTGGGAAGCGCTTTAAAGAACAAAGGAGTACAGCCGTTGCTGGATGCCATCCTGGAATACCTCCCCAATCCTTCAGAGGTTGAGAACTACGCTATTCTGAACGAGGGGTGAGGATATTCGCGAGCGTACACAAAGCGGTCTCGAAATCAGGTTTCAAAGCTGTGGAATATAGAGTGGGAAACATTACTAACAAAATACATCGTTTTACACAAACTTCCAAAGCAAAGTAAGCTCATCTGTCATTTGAGGGTTCCTGTTTGTATTGGTATTTGTAATGCACGTTAAATGTTAAATTTGAGAAATTATCATCTGATGAGAGAGTTCTTTAGAAATTAATGGCAACCCTTAAAGCCATGTGTACAGCGGAGGAGCGAGCACATCTGAAACGTTGTGTTCTTCGGATGTGTCTGTTGAAGTAGATGTGCCTTCGCAATTAAAAAGCGTGAAACCCAACAGGAGAGCCAATAAATAGCCCTTAACGTCCCAGGTGTGGCTTAGGGGTGGCCATCAGGTCTTTTTAACGTATTTGAATTGTTCAGTCAATATAATGATAGCTAAATAGAAATTATGCTATTAAATAGAGTTTAAGACTTTTTCTCCAAGCGGCTAATTGACTCTCAGTCCTCACTGCTGCTCTGCCTCTCGTTGCCGCTAACATCTGCCTGCTAAGGTGGACTAAAACTTCTTGTGTGGCTCGTGAGCGTTGTCAGAAGAGTTACTGCAATGTCTCTCTTTCTTCACTCTAAAACTGGACTTGCTCGTGAGTTGTGTGCGAGTGTATGATTAATTGCTTTCATGGCAAAATAGTTGGGTGATAGGAAGGACTAGTGATACTTGTCATCGTTTCGACCTCTGTTTTTGGAGTCTGCTGTAGTTTCTCTGAGGTACTTTCTGAGCTACATATGTGAACGTCTTTCAGTCTCGATTATAAACCCGTGAAACTGAAGGCCCTGGGGACTTTCTAAGGTTGGGCTCACGTTTAGAGGAGGCTGCGATGTTTTATTCATAACATAAACTCCTTCTCCATCCCTGTTTTTAAGGGAGTCCGAGGAAAAAAACAAGTTTCTACTGAACTCTGCGCGAGACGATTCCCAGCCTTTTATAGGCCTGGCTTTTAAACTAGAGGTAAGCTGTTCCTGTTGTCATTTGGTCTGGGGGAAAAGCACAAATTTAAAGCTTTGTATTTTCAGTGTATCTATTTGTGCACGTGATGGCCTTTTTACTTGGTCACGGTGCATATGGTAAAGCTAAAGTGAAAGTTCCTAGAGGACGGATGCCCGGGATGTTGCCTAGCTGACTTTATTCAATCGCTTGCACATTTCCAGTGCTCCCAGTAGCTGACTTTTGCAGAGGGACTGCAGAAATTGTACTCGCGTTGTGTTAACCCTGAAGGAGAAAGGAGGGTACCCTGGTCTGGTCTTTGTGATTTGAGTAGAAAACAGAACAGGTCCAAACAGATGGTACTATCAAAACTTACGTGGAACAAATTTTAAAATCAGTTTGTTTAAGCTCAATTTGAATTTAACGTCTTTTAAAATAACTGTTTTCAGCCATAAAAATCCACAAATGTATCAAACGTTGCCAAATTTGGAAGTTTTAAAATGGGTTATGTGCCTCTAATTCTGCATGATTTTTGTAGTGAAAACCTAAGGGTTTTATTTGCTTATATCAAATACTTTCAGAGAAAAATCCTGGTTTTGTTTGAAGCTGGGAACAATGGAACACGCGAGAGTTGGAGAGGAAAAAGCATACGCAGTTTTAACCAAACAAATTGTTTGAAAACTAGAGAGTAGCAGTTCATATTTTCATATGGAAAGCGGCTGGCCAAATCCACAGAATCGTAGAATGGTTAGTTAACCATTAAATTGCTAGTGAATGTGTGCCTCGTTGGGAAGGTTTAGGAGTGGTAAAGTTGGAGAAGTAAAGATAATTGCTAGGAGATGCCAGGTTCCATTCCAGAGCCGAGGGAAAGGTGAGGCTGTTAAAAAAAGTTCCATTTACGTGTCTAGTGTGTAAATCCAGAACGGAAACGTTTCATCAGGCTGTGGATAGTAGCGGTCTTGACTTCCAGAAGGTTTATATCTGATTTTTTAATGAATTTTAATTCCAGGCTGGCCGTTTTGGGCAGTTAACTTATATTCGAGTTTATCAGGGGATGCTGAAGAAATCTGATTATATCTATAACACCAGGACTGGGAAGAGAGTGCGTGTACAAAGACTGGTCCGTATGCATTCAGACAACATGGAGGTGAGCGTGGAGGGAGCGGCACAGCCTGCATGGATTGCCTTGTCAGCCACTCGCGCTAAGCAAGCTGCTCCCTTTTCACCTGTGAAAAGGTGAAATGTGATATGAAATATTCACAATGTGGTCTGTCAAATTTCTGCTTTTGTTAATTCATATTTGCCTGTAGCGCTTAATAGAGCTCTACAAGAAACTGGAATGATCTCTAGTGTATTATTTCCACCAAAGTGGAAGAGTTTTTGCCCGAGAAGCGTTATAAAATGGCTTTGAGGTGGTAGCTAAAGAAAGCCGGCTGTGGTATTATCCCCATATTCCAAACTTCTGGGAGAGGGGAAATAGGACTGGCAAAAAAACGCGAAAAAGTTTTCTTCCATGTGATTATTGACTACAATTCTTAAACTAAAAATTGATTCTCAAACTGCTGCAAATCCTACTCTTTCCAGTTTAAGATTCCTGAACCCTACAGCTGGGTCAGGACTGCCTGAAACATGGAACGTCGTTTGCTTCGCCTCCTTACGCTAGAACAAGTTGACATCCAAGCTGAGGTCTCTCTTTTGTGCTTTGAATAAGGAGATAAAAGATTGACAGAGCATTTTATCAAATCTGGAATTTTCAAAGGAGCTTAATTTCAAGCTTTTAAACACAGTATTTTTGTATCTTCTTAAAAGCTTGTTAATACATCTCTCAGTGTTATCTAAATAGTAAACTTTTCTTTCTTAAGGATGTAAATGAAGTTTATGCAGGAGACATATGTGCGCTCTTTGGGATCGACTGCGCTAGCGGGGATACGTTCACTGATAAAACCAGCACTGACATTTCCATGGTGAGTTCGCCTTTTCATCGGTATGCCTCGTGCAGTGGAATTTACCAGGATTTTGTTGTAAAAATCTTTAATCACTTCCTCAGTGTAAATATATTTTGATGTATATGCAACGGCAATTATTTTTTGTGATTATTTGTTGTACCTCAAGGAGTCTGGATATATAGAAGTATGGTACATGCAAGAGATAGGCACCCATTTACCGCACTTGGCATCAAACAGTACTTCAGTGTTAGCAAACTGTTCTGCGCTGTCAGAAGTGGTTACTGCTACCCAAAAGTATTAAGCTATGTATTTGTATATATATTTAAATACAGTCATTTTATTTATATGTATATTTATAAAACCTGATGGGAAGCAGAGTCTGCTAACTAGTGTGAAATCCAGAGACCAACTCGCACTTGGGAAATGGTGTTGGAAATATTGGCAGTGTGGCGTGCATCATGCTACAGCCTTGCAGTGAGCCTCGGGAGAGTTACGTGGTTTGGTTACGCTGTATTAGATACAAGCTGGATAAGTAAAACAGAGTTCTTGTGACCACACTTTTTGGGAGAAGTTGCGTTGCCAGGTGCAGTGGAACTGGATTGTATGATCTCTTCTTTTATGGGCGTTGCAGGAATCAATTCACATCCCTGATCCTGTCATTTCAGTAGCTATGAAGCCTTCCAACAAGGTAGGAGCCTACGAATCAGCCTCTTTCTGACTGCGTTAACCTTTCCTCTGCTGCTTTCATTATTTCCTGGGGGTTAGCAGTTGAATATGGAACCACAGACTAAGATGAGCCATGTTTTAAAGCACTCTGTGCAAAGTACTTAAGAACACATCGTTTGGATTGCTCAGCACGTGACTGCGTAAGATGGTGTCACTTAGCCATAAAGGCGCATGTCTTTGACCTGGGTAAACGTGGACTTGAAGTAACTGGAGGGATAAATAAATACAGTTATAAACGTATGGCTGTGTTTCACCAAATAACCTCATGAGACTAGAAAGTCGATAGGAAAATTGGAGGCCTTTTTGTTGTGTGACTTCTGGATGTTGAGTTAATGTTTTCTTGTGTCTGTAACTGTTTTTCAGAATGACTTTGATAAATTTTCAAAAGGCCTGAGCCGCTTTACAAGGGAAGATCCTACTTTTAGAGTCCATTTTGACGATGAGAGCAAAGAGACCATTGTTTCAGGAATGGGGGAACTGCACTTGGAAATCTATGCCCAGGTAATTTGGAAAGCCGGTTCCGCGGGCTCTGCTTTTGACTGTTTTCCCAACCAAGAACTCTCCTTCCTTTCTGGCTAAGATCAAACTCTCTCTGCAGTTGGGCTAATTCATGCCTGACTTTGGGTGCCTAAGTGCATCAGGTTTGCGAGATGTTTGGAGGGGCACAACTCCACTTGCTTTTGTGAAAATCAAGGTTATCGTGTGACAACAATTTTGAGATCTTCCTGGCAGAAAGCACCGTGGCGTGAATGTGAACAATGCTAGCTGCTTAGGGAAAAGCCTAACTTCTTAGTCAACTTCTAAAGATTCTTTCTCTCCAGTGGTTCTATTTTGAAGGTTTGTAAACTATTTAAATGAAATTTCTGCCTGGAATATTTTTACTCTTTGGTCCAAATCCATAAAAAACATTGCACTAAGCACTACGCTTTGCTTTAGCGGCCTTTGCTTATAAGGAATTTTACCGTTCGCCATTTCCTACAGCAGAGAGAAATATTGTTTCTGTGTTTTTTAAATGTATCGCTTCATAATAAGAAATGATGCAGGCAGGCGGGAATAGTTATAGTGATTTATTTGTTTCTTACAAGTTGATGTCTATACTTTGAGTTTAACACAAAAGACGTATCTGAAATGTTGACAGAATGAAGAAAAGATGGCTTTTGTCTTGGAAAACTTAAACTTGAGTAAAATAATTAATGCTGTTCCCTTTTCCTGTATATAACCCCTAAACGAGGGTGACTACAGAATGACAGTGAATAATTTGCAACATTTAAAAAAAAACAGACAAAAAAAATCCCCACCAAGACCCCAAAAATCAATCTGATGCCAAACCAGAAAAACTGGTTAACGCTGATTAAGTTTCTCATTTCAGAAAGACCTATAAATAAGATAATTTCCAAGGTATTGTTCTAAGGGAAGAACTCTGTATTTAGAAGAGGCCTAGTTAGAAAGTGGATTTACTGAACAAAATTGGTCCCGTTTTACCTCAAACCAGGGCATTCATTCTGGTTTTTTTTCTTCTGCAGCGCATGGAAAGAGAGTATGGTTGCCCTTGCACCATGGGAAAGCCAAAAGTTGCCTTTAGGGAGAACATCGCCGCACCTGTACCGTAAGTATTCATTCTGGCAACGGAGGTTTTTAAAATGTGTTTTGATGTAATATTTGATGACGTAGCAGACAAAGTGCTTTTTGGATTATCAGGTCAAAGCACGATGTACAGGAACTGTTTAATTGAGGAAGGGCTTTTTTCTTCGTACCTCAATTGCATATCCCCCCTCATCAACTTCCCTGCCCTCCCTTCCAATGCTCAGCGTTGAGCTTCCGTTGTGGTAGCAGGTGGTCCGTTATTGCGACGCGTGTTTTGGCTGCCGGCTGTCCTGTGTTACTTGAACACCATGCTGTGGGTGCCAGAGAACTGTCATCTGCCAAGGAATGATCTCCTGTGGGTAGAAAATGCAGCAGTAGAAAGCGTGCGGGTATTTTTCTTTGCACCTGAACAGGAGTGGACTGCTGCAATGCAGCCGTACCTGGGCTGGGTCTCAGCAGGCTGGGGAAGCGCGGAGAGCAGCACGGGGGAAGCACCGCCGCACGCCGTGCCGCTGAGCTGCCCAGCCAGCTCGAGTTCTCCTTGCAAGCTTTCTTCAGCCTGCGCTTGCCCTGTGCTGCTGCAGCTACGTTTTTCTGTCGTCTAGGCAGGTTTTGCAGCGCGAGTCTGTGTTGGATAACCCGATGTGGCCTTGGGCAACCTGGTCTAGTGGGAGGTGTCCCTGCCTATGGCAGGGGGGTTGGAACTCGATGATCTGCGAGGTCCCTTCCAACCTAAACCGTTCCATGATTCTATGATATGATACAAGGTCCCTTCCAATCTAAACCATTCTATTATTATTAGTGCTATTGATGTTTTGGGAGGTCTGCCCTTCACCAAACAGAGCACAATGAAGAACCTGTGCTTTTCTTCTGCAGTTAGTTAGTTCCTGCTTCTCAGGAATTTTTCTTCGTGGAAAAGGATTCCNAAGCCGGTTCCGCGGGCTCTGCTTTTGACTGTTTTCCCAACCAAGAACTCTCCTTCCTTTCTGGCTAAGATCAAACTCTCTCTGCAGTTGGGCTAATTCATGCCTGACTTTGGGTGCCTAAGTGCATCAGGTTTGCGAGATGTTTGGAGGGGCACAACTCCACTTGCTTTTGTGAAAATCAAGGTTATCGTGTGACAACAATTTTGAGATCTTCCTGGCAGAAAGCACCGTGGCGTGAATGTGAACAATGCTAGCTGCTTAGGGAAAAGCCTAACTTCTTAGTCAACTTCTAAAGATTCTTTCTCTCCAGTGGTTCTATTTTGAAGGTTTGTAAACTATTTAAATGAAATTTCTGCCTGGAATATTTTTACTCTTTGGTCCAAATCCATAAAAAACATTGCACTAAGCACTACGCTTTGCTTTAGCGGCCTTTGCTTATAAGGAATTTTACCGTTCGCCATTTCCTACAGCAGAGAGAAATATTGTTTCTGTGTTTTTTAAATGTATCGCTTCATAATAAGAAATGATGCAGGCAGGCGGGAATAGTTATAGTGATTTATTTGTTTCTTACAAGTTGATGTCTATACTTTGAGTTTAACACAAAAGACGTATCTGAAATGTTGACAGAATGAAGAAAAGATGGCTTTTGTCTTGGAAAACTTAAACTTGAGTAAAATAATTAATGCTGTTCCCTTTTCCTGTATATAACCCCTAAACGAGGGTGACTACAGAATGACAGTGAATAATTTGCAACATTTAAAAAAAAACAGACAAAAAAAATCCCCACCAAGACCCCAAAAATCAATCTGATGCCAAACCAGAAAAACTGGTTAACGCTGATTAAGTTTCTCATTTCAGAAAGACCTATAAATAAGATAATTTCCAAGGTATTGTTCTAAGGGAAGAACTCTGTATTTAGAAGAGGCCTAGTTAGAAAGTGGATTTACTGAACAAAATTGGTCCCGTTTTACCTCAAACCAGGGCATTCATTCTGGTTTTTTTTCTTCTGCAGCGCATGGAAAGAGAGTATGGTTGCCCTTGCACCATGGGAAAGCCAAAAGTTGCCTTTAGGGAGAACATCGCCGCACCTGTACCGTAAGTATTCATTCTGGCAACGGAGGTTTTTAAAATGTGTTTTGATGTAATATTTGATGACGTAGCAGACAAAGTGCTTTTTGGATTATCAGGTCAAAGCACGATGTACAGGAACTGTTTAATTGAGGAAGGGCTTTTTTCTTCGTACCTCAATTGCATATCCCCCCTCATCAACTTCCCTGCCCTCCCTTCCAATGCTCAGCGTTGAGCTTCCGTTGTGGTAGCAGGTGGTCCGTTATTGCGACGCGTGTTTTGGCTGCCGGCTGTCCTGTGTTACTTGAACACCATGCTGTGGGTGCCAGAGAACTGTCATCTGCCAAGGAATGATCTCCTGTGGGTAGAAAATGCAGCAGTAGAAAGCGTGCGGGTATTTTTCTTTGCACCTGAACAGGAGTGGACTGCTGCAATGCAGCCGTACCTGGGCTGGGTCTCAGCAGGCTGGGGAAGCGCGGAGAGCAGCACGGGGGAAGCACCGCCGCACGCCGTGCCGCTGAGCTGCCCAGCCAGCTCGAGTTCTCCTTGCAAGCTTTCTTCAGCCTGCGCTTGCCCTGTGCTGCTGCAGCTACGTTTTTCTGTCGTCTAGGCAGGTTTTGCAGCGCGAGTCTGTGTTGGATAACCCGATGTGGCCTTGGGCAACCTGGTCTAGTGGGAGGTGTCCCTGCCTATGGCAGGGGGGTTGGAACTCGATGATCTGCGAGGTCCCTTCCAACCTAAACCGTTCCATGATTCTATGATATGATACAAGGTCCCTTCCAATCTAAACCATTCTATTATTATTAGTGCTATTGATGTTTTGGGAGGTCTGCCCTTCACCAAACAGAGCACAATGAAGAACCTGTGCTTTTCTTCTGCAGTTAGTTAGTTCCTGCTTCTCAGGAATTTTTCTTCGTGGAAAAGGATTCCACCCAGGGAGGGGGTGGAATCGCTGTCCCTGGAGGTATTTAAAAGCCGGGCAGACGTGGTGCTGAGGGACATGGGTTAGGGGTGGGTTTGGCAGTGTAGGTTTATGGTTGGACTCGATGATCTTGAAGGTCTCTTCCAACCCAAGTGCTTCTATGATTCTATGAAAACCTGGGAACTAAAACCGCTATAGATCCCAACTGAGCTGAGAGCGAAGTGGGTAGGAAGCAGTGGAGCTGGGAGTGAGAGTGAGATCTCTGTTATCAGTGGGTGGTTGAGAACTACTTTTTTCAAATTTTTTGGCCAATGGAGAACTACTTTTTTCAAAATTTCTGCGTTTTTCATATGAAAACACTCACTCAGGTCACAAAATCAGGATGGAGAATAACATAGAATGTAAATACTGTTCTGAGAACCAGTTTTTGCTGCTTGCTTCTGGGAGCTGCTGAGATAGATGATTCCTCTGTGTACTGCTCCACCAGTGCTGTCCTCTAGCATAAAAGTGTGTAGCAAGCAGGTGGAGGGAGGTCATCCTCCTGCTTTGTTCTGCCCTGGTGAGGCCGCAATTCCAGTCCTGTGTCCAGTTCTGGGCTCCCCGGTTCCAGAAGGACAGGGAACTGCTGGAGAGGGGACAGCAAAGGGCTACGAAGATGCTCAGGGGGCTGGAACATCTTTTTTATGAGGAAAGGCTGAGGGAGTTGGGTGTCTTTAGTCTGGAGAAGACTGAGGGGGGGGGAATCTCATCAATGCTTAAAATACTTAAAGGGAGGGGGCCGGGAGGAGGAGACCAGTCTGTTTTCAGTGGTGCCCAATGACAGGACAAGAGGGAACAGGCACAAACTGAATATAGGAAGTTCCATCTGAACATGAGGAGGAACTTCTTTCCTTTGAGGGTGGCAGAGCCCTGGCACAGGCTGCCCAGAGAGGTGGTGGAGTCTCCGATTCTGGAGACATTCCCAACCCGCCTGGACGCCATCCTGTGCCACCTGCTGTAGGGGGAGCTGCTCTGGCAGGGGGTTGGACTAGATGATCTCCAGGGGTCCCTTCCAGCCCCTCACGTTCTGTGATTCTATGAAAACCACTCTGCAGCTCCAGCTGGAATGCAGCTACGCAGTCGGGGATGCTGGCAGCTGCTTCTTCCCTTTATCCCTGGCCAGTTTGGCAATAATATCTCCCAGAAGGAGAGAGCCGTGAATGACCAGTGTATTGTACCTCTGCCATTCCCAAGAAGGCCTAGAAATAGCTGAAAATTACTGTCTGCCGACACAAGGTGGAGACCTGTTGTCTCCTGCCTGCACAGGGGCTGAAGCCGCCAACGCTGAGGCAGATCCTCATCCTTGCCCCAACCTCACCCCGTTTGTGACCTGACCTGCGGGCAGCGGATCTGTGACCACCCCACCATCTGCCTGGGTTGGAGCTTACACAGTTGGCAGTCTTAAAACAAAAAAGGCTTTTTAGAAATAAGACTTTACCTGGGACACCATTTCGTGAAGTAGAATCGTGTAGTCAAATTCAAGATATTCATCACTTCTTTTCTGGAAAGACAAGATGTAAAGGGCTGAATTTGGGGCTTCCCCCATCTTAAATGCAGTGAATCAGTTCTCTCTGGTTAGCATAAAAACTCTGATATTTTTTCAGACAAAACTGGCAGCTCGTGTTAACTAATAAAGCAGGCGGAGCTTGGTCACTGTAACAAAACAGAGGTGCTGGTTTGTGAACTCCGAAATTGCATTTGACAGACTGAATGTGAAAGTTAAAACTGTGCTAATTCCTCCTGCAAAGCAGCTAGAGATATCTCAACTTCAGGAACTCATTTGGGAATGGAACACCTGGTTCTACAAGGTGTCAGTTTAACACAAAAATGGTAAATTGTCAATAGGATAAATAAAGATTTGGAACACGCTCCAGAGGCCTTACAGCAGGTAACAAGTTATCAGTGATTGTGTGAGCGACAGAATGCCCGCTGGCCTTTGGAACATGCTCTTTACATACCTATTCCTCAGGGAAAGAAAAGGAAAAAACATACTAAAGAGATGACAGCTGGCTTAATGTAATAGTCTTGTCTGCCTTACCCTTAAATTCATCTGGTTTGTTAAAGAGGGTTTTTAAATGTTGCTTATGCACAGCCCTGCAGCACCCGTGAACTGCTTTCAGACAGCCATCAGAGGGAGCAAAATGTTAACAAATCTGCTCCTGGAATGAGTTTCTGCCTTTCCTTCACACCCAGAACTTTGTGGGCCTTCACCGGCTGTTCTGAGTGGCAAAACATCTGGGCTCTGAAAATCTGTTCTGAAGGTTCCTGATGTTTTTCTAAACTTTCTAAATACGAAGTCCTGCTTCTCTACCCGGCCTTAGGTACTAAATTGCCTTGAATGTCAAGTTGGCCATCCCTTTAGGAGTTACTCTTAACTCATGGCGTATTTTCTCCAAATAGAACAGAGGAGAACTGGGAGACTCTGTAGAATTCTATTAATTTAAAGAACAAACCCAAACCCTTTGCTCTGATAATACATTTTCTGAAAGCGAGCTGCTTTATCAGTTAAGCCTGTTCCAGGCAAGAAGGCTGCCAGGCCCGTTGACGGTGGCAGCCAGTGACTCAATTAATGCGAGCAGCTACAGTGACATTTGCCAGTCATTTTTATTTCTTAGCTTAGGGCAGATCCAGATCTGCTCAAGATAAACAGCTCACTTGTAACCACTCAGAAATAAGTGAGGATAGAAAACGTTTTGTTCTGAAGTACTCTGCTCCCTTTCTGTCTTGTGACACATCTTCCTGAATTCAATTTTCTTATCATAAACTTAATTGAAGCTCATCGTGCTAATATAAGTGTAAGAGCTCAACTAAAAATTAATTTTAGGTTCCCTGTCCCTCCCTCCCCCAAATATTAAAAATCAGGAAGTTGGGGAAGAACAAAGTAAAAGAAAATAATGACGAGAGTGGAATTACATGACTATTTTCTTTCTTGATTAGCGTTTTGAGGTGAACTAGCAAACGGATGGGGACTGGGGTACTGTGAAGAAAAGCAGTGTAGACTGTGTTTTATTGAATTTGAGGTGCAGCCCGTTGCGATTTGTCTAGCCCTGGCTATTGCAGAGATGCCAAGCAGTATTACTGGGACTGATTGCTAGATCGTGCTCTACATCAGGAGATAGAGGACGATATTCCAGTGCGTGTTACGCGGACGCAAGAGCACTGTCAGCTGGGCTTGCGCTGCAGATGAACAGCAGGAAAGTTATATAAAACTGTAACCAACGTGATGACCTCCAAGTGGAAGAGTCAATTTTCTTAACTAAATAAGGGTAGAACGCTGCTCTCGCCAAGAAGACACAGCTTCTATAAGCAGAATTCATGAAGAGGAGTGAGCTACGTAAATGCTCAAGCATTCATGATTTGCTAGAGGAAAGGGGTAGGTGGAACAAAAACCAAATGCTGGCTTAAAAACAAACTGGACCAAGAATTTCGGAAACAATTGAGGTTTCTTGCTTAAGAACTTAGCTTCAGCTGTACTCTAGTACATGTCACAACTGCTTAGCTCTTAAATGCTATTTTTCTCGCAGGGCATTGATGGTAACTTACCACTTGCTTCACACGTTTAATTTGGGCAAGTTGGAACTTAGTGTTTTCAGTCGAGTTCTGCCATATCACATAGCCAGAGGCGACCCACGCCAGCAGGCGGACAGGCTCCATTTCGGGGGGCACGTTGCCGTGGCTGTCTGGCAAACAAAATGAATAAAATTCATTAAGTGAGAGTCATGGAGTTGCGGCCATTAACAGAACCTCATCACCTCACAGAAGGGTTTGGTGCTAAAAGTCGCTCACTTGCGTTCCTTGCTGCGTCAGAGACCTTGCACATAACCTACATCACCGCTGTGGCTATTTTTCCTCCCACTTCTTTCTCTGAATATATATTCTACAAGGTCTGGAAGGCAGGGCTTGCTCTAAAGGAAGAGCAGACCCTGGTACTACAGTGGGGTGTCTGATGGATGCAGCCGCAGTGAGCAGGATGCTGGAAAAGGGAGAGGTGACAGAGGCGGGTGGTTTCAAGACCAGTCCCATGCAAATCATGTATAGGTTCTGGGTGTCAGAAAGGAGGAATAAATTTCGTCGTGCTGCGATTGACGCGCCACCCTGAGTAAGAGGAAGTGAAGCAGCACAAGTTCAGAGTCGGGCTCACAGCCTGAGCCCCTCGGCCCTGGCTTGTTTGGAAGGGGCTCCCGTACGGATCGTGCACCACCACCAGTTGAGCTCGGGTTTGCTTCTGGCCATGAAAGATGCTGTCTCAAAAACCTCCTTCTCGCCCAAGACCCCTTCTTTGTACCTGGTATGTTTTCTGCCACAAGCTCTTTTTCCAGGCTCTTGATTCGACTGTAGAATATGTTATCTGCTTCCTCTGTGTTCTTAAGTTCTCCTTCAAGTGTGAATTGCACATCTGGAGCAATGTTTTTGTTGCCCAGATGATAAAGAACCTCAGCAGTGCAGTTAACAGTACTGTCCTGTTACAGAGTTAATTATGTGTATTAATATTTGATTAGATACATGTGTAATATTGGTAATTTGCACTTCTAAAACGCATTTTTTTCTTTATGTAGTTGCCATTTTCTCTGAGTCTGGCCCATGGAGACTTAAGACAAGGTTGAATTCATAGTATGTCCGTGACTATATCATAAGGGCAGTTTCCTTTCTGCTGTGATAGAAAGGGCAGTGCTGGTGGTGCAGAATATCCCTTAGGCTATTCAGTTGGAGTAATGGGTTCAAATAACTTCAATTTGAAATTGCATGACGCTAAAATGTCATTGTCATCCCTCCAGCATTTTCTTGTGCCATAGTGGTAGGTACCGGCTTTTGGGGGCTTTTTATGATGTAGAAAGCGTGCATTCCCTTTTGGTAAAGTTAAGCTGTTTGGTTTGGGTTTTTTTTCACCTGCTTTGAAGTATAGAAAAATCTGAGACACGACACCAAGTAGCGTTAACTGGTGTGTCCGCTGGCCTCGGCGGGGATCAGCAGCATAAAGCGATGGCGCCTTATTACACGTCAGTAGTGCCAACTTCTGCCCACAGAATGTATTAAATAAATCTGAACTCACTTTGTCAAGGACGTCTTCCAACACCAATTCCAGATAGTACTTGTGCCCAACATCGTCGATGTCCTAAATAAGGAAACGTTAAGAACGGTTATTTTGTAGAATTTGATTGCCGAGGTTGTGGTTCCTGTGAGGCACGCCACAGCAGTGCCGTCCTCTGCAGGGCCCGTACAGAGCTGGGATACTCTTTTATTTCTTCCTGCTGCTTAAGGATCGCTCATTTAACGCATACCCGGTGCAGCGTTTGATTGGTACCTCCTCGTCCGTTCCCAATCCTGTATACTATTAATCGCCAGATTCAGGCTCCCTGTGTGATTCTGTCCGATAATGTGCCACGTGGTGAAATACTACGAGTCTTAATGGTGTTCCTTATGTTAAGTCAATTTTGTGCTTCCTTCTGAACCGTACGATGGCATACGTTGTTCCGATAGCTACAGTACTGACGTCAGCCTTAAGCAAGCAGGTTAGTTGTGCTGTAAGCCCTGTTCTAGCAGGTTTAGCAGCAAAAGGAGGACAGGACAGGCAGTCACAAGAGCATCCTCCTCCAGGCAGGGCTCGTCCCTCCATCCCGTCCCTCCATCCCATCCCTCATAAGGCTGACGTGCCTCTCGCCGCGTCCGGCCGGCGTGCCGTGCTGCAGAGTGCAGGATGGCTGCACAGAGCCGGTTTTCCAGGTGTGAGGTGACACATCACAGCAAGGAGAGAGCATGTGAACAGACCATTTTGTAGGATGAGCCCTGGCCTGTGGGAGGCAGCCTTGTCCTCATCAGTGCTGTGTGGAGCAGTTGATACCTGGAGGGCAGGGATGGTATCCAGAGGGACCTGGAAAGGTGGCCCGTGCCAACCTCATGGAGTTTAACAAGGCCAAGGGCAAGGTCCTGCACGTGGGTCAGGACAATCCTAAGCACAGCTCCCAGCTGGGGGGAGAACGGCTGGAGAGCAGCCCCCAGGAGAGGGACTGGGGGTGTTGGGAGATGAGAAGCTGGACACGAGCAGGCACCGTGCGCTGGCAGCCCAGAACCCCCCCGGCCCCTGGGCTGCATCCCCACAGCGGGGGCAGCAGGGCCGGGGGGGGATTCTGCCCCTCTGCTCCGCTCGGGGGAGACCCCCCCTGGAATCCTGGCTCCAGCTCCGGGGGTCCCAACAGCAGGAGGACACGGAGCTGTTGGAGCGGGGCCGGAGGAGGCCCCGGAGATGCTGGGAGGGCTGGAGCCCCTCTGCTGGGAGGACAGGCTGGGAGAGCTGGGGGGGTTCAGCCTGAAGAAGAGAAGGCTCCGGGGAGACCTGCCAGCCCCTGCCAGGGTCTGAAAGGGGCTCCAGGAAAGCCTCCAGGAAGGCTTTGGATCAGGGAGTGGAGCCACAGGATGAGGGGCAACAGTTTTACCCTGAAAGGGTAGATTTCGATGAGCTATTGGAAAGAAATTCCTGACTGGTGGTGAGCCCCTGGCCGGGGTTGCCCAGAGCAGCTGTGGCTGCCCCATCCCTGGAGGTTCAAGGCCAGGTTGGACGGGGCTTGGAGCAGCCTGGTGTGGTGGGAGCTGTCCCTGCCCAGGGCAGGGGGTGGCACTGGGGGGGCTTTAGGGTCCCTTCCCACCCGGACCTCTCCGTGCTCTCCCACCCCACGCCCGCCTGCCGATCCCCCCGCTCCCTGACCAGCCGCCAGCGCCCTTGGCCGTGGCCCCCCCGGCCCTCACCTGCCTGCGGGCTCCGCGGAGGCAGCGCAGCACCAGCCCGCGCCCGGGGCTGCCCCGCCGGTAGCAGAGGTAGCCGGCGGCTAGCGCCGCCGCTCGGTTGGCGACCCCGTGGCTGGGCGGCAGCTCCATGGCGGCGGCGGCCGCTTCCTTCTCCCGCAGGAAGCGGCGGGGGCGGAGCGGGTCCGCCCCGTCCCGCCCGGAGCCGCGGGGCCGGGCGGTGACACGCCGGTGTTGTCCCACCCCCGCGGAGCCCTGAGTTGCCGTTCCCCCCCCAGCCGGGTGGGACGGGGAGCACACGTTCCCGAGAGACCCCAGATCCCGCCAGTTTCGCTTAAAAAGTATTTTAACGGTTCATATTCCCAGGTTTTCTTCCTAATTATCCCCTGGGTCGGTGCCTGCACCAAACATCAAAGCACTTTGTGGGCGGAATCTGGAGGTATGTGCAGAAACCACAAAACATCCCGCTATCCCATCGCCAACAAGCAGAAGCCTAAAGGTGCTGGGATTTACTGGCCTTGCAGGATGCGGCCAGGAGTGGCTTGGTTTTCAGGTTGTTTTTGGAGCGATGTAACCCCCCACGAGCTCTCAGTGTCCCCTGCGGGGTGAAGAACTCGCTGCTCCCTCTTTGGGCATTAAACATCCTCCCCTGCCGTTTCTGCGCTGTCGCGGCATCGTTTGGGTTACGTGTGACCAAATGGAATAAAGCAAAGTGCAGAACGGGAACTTCTTCCTGCGAAAACCGCGGTTGGAGCGTGGTTTGTGCAATGAGTAACGTGGTGTTCCGGGGGGGGATTTGTTTGTTCGTAGGTTTGAATATACACACAAGAAACAGACGGGTGGAGCAGGCCAGTACGGCAAAGTTATAGGTGTTCTTGAGCCCCTGGATCCAGAGAACTACACGAAATTAGAGTTTGAAGACAGAACCATTGGCACAAATATTCCCAAACAATTCGTGCCTGCTGTTGAAAAGGTACAAAGCGATTTGTGTGTGCGTGATACAAGAAATAACCGATTCTGGTTGTTTTCCTGCTATACCGGCCACGTTTTCTGTGACTGCCGTGCCGCAGGCAAGGAGGCTTTTCCCATTACCTCAGTGGAAGCCAAATCAAATGTGTGTGGCTTTGCTTAATACCTTACATTCCGAGGTTTTCCACTTAATTTAGAAGCTGCTGCTTGTTTTCTTTGGTGGTGTGTGCTTGCTGTATTTCCTTAGCGGTGCTGCAGTGCAAAAAGTAGGCTTTCCTTTCCTGCAGTCGAACAAGCCTCCTCCTGTCCAGTCTGCTTTTTATGGCTCTCTTCTGCTTTTGGTTGTGGCCGCACCATTCTCGTCTCTAACCCCAAAATATGTAACTTTTTTTGTGACTTCTCTGAGGCCAGTTATGTAGGAAACTATAATTAAGCTAGATTTCCTGCGTGAATTACCACATATTCGTTCTTTTTTCTCTCTTCTGTGGGTTTCCTCTGTGTCTGTCTCTCTGTAACTGTGAAATTACCGTGTGCTACTTGAAGTAGTACCTCGCAGGATCTTTGAATTCCTACAGTAATGGATCGACCTAAAATAATTCCTTCATTATTCCGTGATGCACTGCAAAAAGATTTTTGCCAAATTCTGGAAAAAGCATGTGTTCTTAAAGGAATCTTGTTCTTCAGTCAAATGGTCTGAGTAGTTCTTTCCACATGGATCATTCTGTCAGTTTTCGCTCGTACAGTCCCTTAACAAAGCAAAATCCTGAGTATGTTTCTTTTTCTTGTCCTTTGCTTTTAAAAAATACCAGCATCAAACTGAGGTGCCAAAGAATGATAGTAGAAAGTTTTCAAAAGCTTGGGACTGAAAAGTTTTCCCCACTGTTATTTTCTTGTGTCGAGCAAGAAGGTCCATTGGGTTGATACAGAATTGCTGTTAAAAATCGGGAAAGGCTTTCTTCTTGTTGTTGTTTTGTTTAATGTCTTTTCTAGGCTGTTATTAATGCTACTCTTTTTTTTTTAAGTTTCATTTTGGTCTACAGACTGCTAACTTTGAGATGTTATTTGACAGGGATTCCGAGAAGCGTGTGAAAAAGGTCTAGTGTCAGGGCACCGGATATCCGGAATCCGGTTTGTCCTAGACGACGGTGCCCATCACATGGTGGACTCCAATGAAATCTCTTTCATCCGGGCGGGAGAAGGAGCCCTGAAGCAAGGTACAAAGCTCGTTGTTTGAAGGTGCCCTCATGCTGGCTTCTGTATTGTTGGAGCTAAACTTAGTGAGCTCCTTTCTAGAGGCTGGTTTGTTGCCTGGTGTGTCCACACATAGGTTCAAAGCTTGGCCGGGTGTGTAAAGCAGGATATATGCAAGAGTTTTATAGACATTTTGAGGGAGGCACAGTAATTCCTTCAGTTGCGTGAAGGAAATCCTTTTTCCTAGAACAAAGAAACACCAACAGCTTCATCCTTACAGGGTTATGAAAAGAACATTTTACCAAACTGTGTCTCCTGGCTTTACGGTCTTGGGGAGCTGGAGTTCCCCTACACTCAGTTATTGTTTTCCCCCACCGATGTAAGAAACACATAGCATTAACCACGAAACACTGCTTTGCTGTGCATAGGGATAGCTTGAATTATACCAGCTTTGTTCTTTGATGTTTGATTATTTCGTTAAGTGTGGGTTTATTTTTTCTCCAGCTATGGAAAACGCCACTGTGCGTATACTTGAACCCATTATGTCAGTGGAAGTGATGGCACCCACTGAATTCCAAGGAGCAGTGATAGCTGGAATTAATCGCCGGCACGGAGCGATCACAGGACAAGACGGCACAGAGGGCTACTTTACTCTCTACGCTGAGGTTTGTGTTGTTCACTGGTCACTGACCTTTCTTTTTCCTGCCTTGCCTTTCCACTCCATTACCGTTTTACTTACTGACTAACATGCGTAAACCTCTAGCCAGGTTTTTCCACGGATAAGCATCGCGTTAGTTTTTCCGCGGATAAGCATCATGTTAAGTTTTCAACTTGTGCAGCATTGGTAAACGTATTCTAAATCCGTCTTGCTCCAGAGAAGCCAACTCACTAACCTAAAATCACATGGTGGCAGAGAAGGGAGCAGAAATGGTGATTCCCGAGAGGGGCTGGCGGTGCTGCCTCCGAGGGGAGAAGCCTGTACAGGTGTGCGGAGTTCAGGGGGAAGATCTTTTTGGCAGCTGCCTTCCTTCAGCTGCTACCTGCATTAACTGCAGTAACTGCAGATAAATGCAAGTGACTTCTCCTCGATGTCCCTTCTCTGATGTCCCTCCTGAAAAAGGGATTTGTCGTGGTGCCAGGCCGTGTGGAAGTGTACGTCTGAGAGCACTGGCAGGGTAAATCCTTTCGGCAGAGCCGTAGCTAATGAGAATCCACACGCTGCGTCGCTTCTGCTTGATCGCTTGCGTCTAGAGCTGCAGTCTGGAGAGACTTCCATCCGTACCGTCTCTTGCCTGGCGATGCGGATCACGGAATTGGGGATGCTCCACAATATCTGGTGCATTCACACGCTGAGATTTCCAGGGTTTCCCACTGAAAACACGTTGTGGATATAAATCAGTTGAAAGAAGAGGTGCTTTACAAAAATAGATAATTAGATCAGTACTGCTTACAGACAGCACCAGATTTTACTGGCTCTTTATATTGTGATGGAGATGAATTGGGCGATAACCCAAAGTTGACAGAAAAATACCGTTTTTACAAGAACAGTGTGCTTGGGTTTCAGGTGCCACTGAATGATATGTTTGGATACGCCACTGAGCTGAGATCTTGCACAGAGGTAAGTTATCAGAACATGTTTATTTCTGTAAATTGTGTGCTAATTTGTACCATCATACACGTAGCATGTGCAGCAGTAAAAGCAATAAAAATC
Organism: Chionis minor; assembly: GCA_013398295.1. Lineage (NCBI taxonomy): Eukaryota > Metazoa > Chordata > Aves > Charadriiformes > Chionidae > Chionis > Chionis minor. The sequence continues at coordinate 26,594 of VZSF01003405.1, forward strand.
AAACCAAATGCAGAATAGGAAACTAACCTTAGATTTATTTTTTTTTTTTACTGTTACTTCAACTGCTTTTTAATTGACGTAGCTGTCATTAGCTGTGTCATTTCTGGCCAAAAAATGCTTTCATGCTTTGAGGAAGGGATTCGCATTTGCAAGCGATGCAAAGTGATGGGAGTCAGTAAAGGTATTAAATTGACGGGCTGGAAGAGTTGAGACATTAAGTTACAAATGTCTGCAAGCAGAAGAGATTTTTGCCAGCGGTGCTCACCTTGGTAAGATCTCCTTTTTTACGGAGATACGCCTGTACTTGTACACTCGCAGAATGCATTGGAGTGGGGCGAGTTTGTGTGTTATTTCACAGATGAAGGCATGGGCTACCAAATAAGTTTACGTGTTTAGCATCCTCACTTTGACTGTTCTTTTCCAACTCTCCAGGGGAAGGGTGAATATACAATGGAATACTGTAAATACCATCCGTGTTCGCCCAGCACTCAAGAAGAAATAATTAACAAATACCTCGAAGCAACAGGACGACTTCCTGCAAAAAAGGGCAAAGCCAAGAGCTGACTTTTTTCCTCTCGAGTACATGGAACAGCTTTTCACAATCGTCTCTCAAAGCTCAGTTGCCCAAGCGATAGAAGCGGTCAAGGCTGGCTGGATAAATGCAGGCTGCAGCGGGACTTGGGTTCATAATTTCATCATAATATCCTTCCTTTGTGGTGTTCTCAGAAGCCACCAGGAGATTACAACAGAATTGTTCGCATGTAAATGCCACTCATTAACAAAATACATAAATGCTAAAACACTGACGATAATTTGTCTTGAAATTTGTCTTAATTCGTTTGTATTAAAATGATTTTATTTTTTTACTTGATACATCATTATTTTGTAATTAGGCTAGTTACTGTATTTCTGGGTTTGAATTTTTCAAAATTCAAAAACATGGTGAAGAATTTGAGTTTAGGAGACTGTTAATGGCTGGACAGGCACAGGGGTGAACGGTCATCCAGTACAGAGCCGTTTTCACATACGTGCTCCTAGCACAGAGCCTTTAGCTCCTGCTCTTAGAGCATCCAGTCCCGAGAAGGAATGTCAGCTTTCCCTCCTCATCCTTCAGGAGCAGCGCTAGGAGCCTCCAAAGCCCTAACGAACGGGGCAGAGTCACCTGTCAGCACAACTGGCTTGTCACCACCATCTGCTTATCACTGACAGTACAAGGCGTTTGAAAGGAGCCGATAAAAATACATGTAGAAGTTCACTCTTTCCAAAACTATGGACAGTATGGATTTATTTTATCTGCTTGCTTTCTTGGCTCTTTGTTAGAAAATCAAACAAAAGATTCCTTTTCCCAAAATCTTATAATCAGGAGGGCGTGTTGCCGATGATGGTCAGCTTGGGAATTGCTTGGCAGCGAGCTAAAACAAGGTGTTACGGTTATGTGAGAAAGAGAAGATACTATAATCGATTTTTTTTGTTGTTGTTGTTTTTAATTACTACCAGAAGATTTATGCTGGATTTTCTTTGCGTGCTCTCTTTTCCTGACCTACTCAGCTTAACAGCATTTTTGCAGACTTCCAGTAAACAGAGAATGAAGTTCCAGTTCAAAACCAGCTACATTCCTGGCGCAGGGCTGCGGTTGATGTTTACCAGACGCAGACAGAGCTGCAGTGGCCGGGGCTTCTTTTCCTTGGCCCTCACAGAAAAACAGTGAAAATTATTTTAACCTTGCAAAAAAGTACGGCGTCAGAGATTTTTGGGGGCATATAAATGCTAACCAAACACTGGCATAACGTGGTGTACGAGTACGATGTTGCTCTGGGACAAATCCTTCTTGATTCCCTCCCATACAGAGCTTTACTTTGGTGGAAATGCCCAGCTGGAGCTCGTTTCTGGAAAAGCCCTGCAGGTTCTCTGACATTTGGAGATTTTCGTAAATAAGCAAATATAGCACATTTACCAAAATTCAAAGATGTCTTATAAAAGCAGTATGAAGGCAAGAAATAAAGGGAGCAGTTAATATTTTATTTATATTTATGTCTTTTATAGTGTGCTTATCAGAGGCCAGTGATGATGTGAATTGCTGGCCAGCAAATTCTGCCAGAAGCGCGCTGGTTGTCCACATCGCACCGCAGGCGCTGGGAGCAAGAGACTAATTTTGGGGCGCCCTGGGATTAGTTTCTTTGTGCTTGAGGGGTTTGTGTTTTTCTTTTATCGGCTCTTAGATGGCATTTGTATTATATCCGACTTGGTTGAACTCTTCCTAGCAGCCAAGATGGAAGAGAAGGGTTCCTCTTGTCCGTGCCACCTCTTACACATAGGTTTTTTAGTGTGAAAAATCCACCATGAACCTGTCTAGGCCCCGACTCGGGTAATGTCTGCGTTAATTTTGCTTGAGTAAAAACCGTGTGATTTGAGGTTCTGCTCCCCTGACTGAAATCTTGGCCCTACAGAAGCTGGTGGAAATTTTGCCTTTGAATTCCAAGAGGTTTGCTACTTGTCTGGAAGTTATTGTGCAGTTTCTTAGCTGATGTAAGTTTTCATTGCTTATTAGTAAAGTTCCGCTGACCTGGCAAGTTGGAAGTGCCCGATCCTCCGTTCTAGGTCTGGAGAGCAGCGACAAAACCAAGGTAAGGAAAGTAAACTCAAGGTTAAATGCATTGAGAAAGTAGAGCCCCAAAGTGCAAAATCCAGGCCATCTTCTTGTCTTGATTCTAAAAAATCATTTTCCTCACTAGTTTCTTTAAGAAACGTTGCCATCATAAGCTCTGCTTTCAGGCTTTTGAGGATGAGAACTGTCTTACCAGCACAAAAGAAAACACCAAGAGTATGTGAAATGCTGCATCACTGGATTTATTGTAATGCCTATTATGTGCCGATATAAAAAGCTTCAGTCAGTAAAAGTATATCAGACTAATACACTTGTGTAAAATGCCTGAATTGGGGGGATTAACAGAGCACCCAGCCTAAATATCCCCCCAGTTAAAGCTTTCATGTTAAATACCTTAATCATCGTTACCGCTTACAGATCAACGATAGCACAATATACCACGAATGACAACAGGCATAACCATCCCAGAAGGCAGAGACCAGCGCCTGTTTTCCAAAGGAAGGTGTATTTATCGATGGGGAGTGAATCTAACCTGGCAGAAATCTTGCGAACGGGGGGGAAAAAAAATTACAAACTCGAGAGAGTTTGGCCCAATCTCGGCAAACAAAGGCAGGACGGTGGGTCTGCTGTAAACCCCAACGGAGAATTTGGCATGGAAGGAGGAAGAGGTGTTGTTGCTGCAGGACTTGACGTTTGGGATGGGTGCGAGACGTGGCAGTCACTGACCCCAGGACGGGGTGTTTGGCAGCAGGCTGGTCCCCCGCCAAACGCAGTTGTGGGAGCGCGGCTGCACCGCGCTTTCCTCTCTCCGCAGTTCCCTCTGCTTTCGTTCACAGTAACAGCGAGAACCGCACGTAGACTCGACAACATCCGCAGTTTCCCTCGGACAAACGCTGCCGTGCGTGCTCTGGACTGGTGACAGGTGCAGGGAAAACAAACCATGTTTTTCTTGCATTGATATTTTCTCTGAGTTGCCTTCACAAATATGAGAGAAGACACTTATTTGTATGTAATCTCACACTGCAGGGAGTGGCGGTGTGTCCAGATGCTGGTTACTGGCTTCTGCAGGGCCTTGTGGCCAGACATTTCGCTGCCTACGCTCGTCCACTTCCTTTTAAAGGCCAGACGCTGGGAGAAGACGGAAAGTCGGGGCCAAACAGCATCATCATGAAAGAAAACCCAACCTCGACCCGGCGTCATGGTATTTGTTTTATTGGAGACGTAAGGTAAAAATCAGCCTGACTCAATCCCAAAAAAAAATAAAAAAATTAGTAGATGGATATTTCTTAGTGACAGATTAATACTTTTCTCAAGATTTGCATCCAAATATATTAACTTTGTTTACAAGCTGTGTTACTCTAAGTAACAGTAAGCTAGTGACATAAAATCAACTTGTGTGTGTTTATCTGTCTATATATGTAGTAGCAAAGTTTTTAGGTAGAACTGTATAACATGAGTCTTGCAGTTTAAGAAATTAGAGGAATTAATTTTGGAACAAAACAGACTAGTGAAAGCATTCAGATTCACTGACTTGCATAGAAAAATTATCTATTAACATGAGGATTTTTCTCACTTAATACATATACATAAAGGTGACAATCTCATTTAAAAATTTTCATGTAAAATCCCAGCAGTTGATCCAGATTCCATTCCAGATCCGTCTTCGAGTCCCTGATTGTCTGAAGCACAGAAGTATTTCACTTTCAGAGGGTGTCCAGGAAGCCAAGTGAGGCGCATGTGACATGAAATAATTTCCTGGAGAACAGATTTAAAAATACACAGCTTTTATGATCTTTATACTGTTCCTCTGTGGGTGAAAGGAGGTGTTATGCACATAGGCTTTCTTACCTGTGTTGGAATCTCATGGAGTAGGACGGTGTAGTCAAACTCGATAAAATCATCTTTCCTTATCTAGGCATGTATCAAAAAGAAAAAAGCGATCAGGAACACAAGTGACATTGAAGGTGAGAGTCTGCTCTGATTTGGTTGAGGGCATTTAGCTTGCTTAGGGAGTGGGATCAATAGGGCTGGAGGTGGCTGTGGTCGTGGGCTGGAGTGAGACAGGTTTTGTACGTGGAGAGACGGGGAATTAGGAGCAATTCCTGCATAAAAACTCCGAAGGGGCTAACTGCAGCGTGGCTCTGCAGTCTGACTGTTCTCTGACATGAAACTAGGCTGGGGGAGATGCTAATTAGTTGAGTTTAACCCTCAAATAAATCAGAGAGTCTTACCCGACTATTAATCTCTCCGTCAGAGAAATCTCACCCTAAATAGCTGGGGAGTGAAACCCAAAGGCTGTGTATCGATTGGAGATGACTGAGGGAAACAAAGGTTTGAGAACTCCTGCTCTACACGCTGTGGGTGTAATGTTCCCCAGAGAGCACACGCCAGGTGCTCCCCTGATGCCGCCTCTGAGCCAGGATGGGGGGCAGAGGGGACCCGGAGCAATTTGGTATGGGGCTGGTGAACGGCAGGACCCCGCGTTGGAATCGCCCGACTAAACCTGCAGAAGCCAACAGGTCCGCTCATGCGAACAAGGAAAACCAAGTTTTGTCCAAATGAGTAAAACTCCCCCACCAAAACCTGGCTGATATACTTGTCCAGAGGTGGAGATACTTGTATGGAGGAGCCACTGGGATTTTGGGAGAATCACACCCATTGCAGAGAGCGTGAGCTGTTGCTGGGTTGGTTTATTCTCTGCTGGGTGGTAGACTGTTAGCTTCCGTAACGCAGACCCGTAATTTCCACTTCGCTTACCCACTGCTTCACAGACTTGACTTGTGCCATGAAGTAGCTCAAGTTCTCTGTTGACTTTTCCCACATGATGTAACTGCTGCCAGCAACAGCCAAAGCCCACACTGGCTCCAGGGCAGGTTCAATATTGCCATAGCTGTCTGCGAGGGAGAAACAGTAACACAATAATGATTAATTGTGGCTGTTCAGCAGAAAAATGATATGCCGCAGAGCACTTTTGCCTGGCATGGCACTATTCCTGGGAAGCAACTCTTCCCTCTAACAGGTTACAGTCTTGCACAGGGAGGGTAACGACGCTGAACCTGCAGGCGCGGTGGAAGTGTGAAAGCGTGATGGAACTGAAATTGCCAAGCGACATTATTCGCAGCGTCCCCACAAGGAGGTGAGAATCCCAACATCCACGATAGTGGAGGTCCTTTACCTCGCTGGGAGGAAAAGAAGGACCGGGGCGCTCTGTTTCCAGGGTGGAAAAAATTCTGTTAGTCATCCCTTGTGAATTTCCACCCGCAGCTGGGGAAGGTGCGTGCCTTAAGGCAGTTGTTATTACTTGAGGACATTCTGCATTTGCTTGAATATAAAATTGCATAGGTTTGCTTTTAAATCCAAAACACCTTCACAATGTTGTGTTGACTACCGTTGCTGGTAAACAAAGCAGATTTTTTTTCCCCCAAGAATCGCTGGCAAGGTGGAATTGTTTTGATAGTTAGCCCGGTGGTTTTAGGGTGCGACTGTAAATATATGTGTCTCCTTTTTAAAATGCGTGTAGGTTTGCTTGTGTTGCTTAAAAGCACCCAGAGTCTTTGAGATAAAATAAAACACAATTGATGATTTGGAGGAATATACCTGGAACGTTGTTTCCAATTATTGGTTTGGTTTGGTGCCTAAGTTTTTGGTAAAGTCTGTTGTCCTCTTCCTGGATTTCCTTCTGGTCTGTGGTATGCAGGCACTTGATATTGACAACAGGCGGAGACTTTGTTTTCGGATACAACACTGTAGCAAGGCAGCTCCCGGCATTTTCCTGGAAAGGCAGGATTTCAAATGGTTCCTTTTAATCAAGATTTTATTTACCTGCAACACATTCTTTAAAAAGCTGTTAGTATTAACGTACGAAGTATACATGTGGAGTACATACATGTCTTTGTGAGGTGCTTTGTATGAAGCTGTACAGGGGCCAAGATGGATATAGATTTTTTTTTCCAGAAAAGTAAATAGGTTAAAACCAGAAGGCTAAAGTTATTTAACAGAAGTTTTTACTTAAAGCGTAGCAGAAATGCAGTAATTCCTGTTGGAAATGTGTTTGAGAGTTCTCAAGAAATAACGTTAATTGATAACAGGGAATTGCATTGTACGACACTTCAGCCTTAAAAATAATCTTAATGCTTCGTATTAAATTCTGAAAATAATCTGAACTTTAAAAAATGAGTGTGTAATGGAAAAGCAGATGCTTACTGTAAAATTGCTAATGACAACTGTCTGACAGAATGAACGGAGAGGGGGGGTTGTAATTCAAAAGAACACACAACTGTCAACTCTCTATTCTCATTTTGGTGTGTGGACGCAGCAGGAGCTACAGCTGGATAATGAGGACCATACTGTCACACTGAGCCTGGACCGTTGCAGATTCTGCTCCAGTGCTTGGTTGCCTGGTGTGACGTAACGGGGACGGTCTCTCCGGGCACCGAGCAGCGCAGGTAGCCCCGGTGCTCGGAGCACGGGCCCCGAGGCAGGCAGAGAGAGAGGGGCCTGATCAGGTGCGAGGCGCCGGGGATGCGGGACAGGCAGGAAGAGGCATCATCAAGGTAAGTCTTCTTCCCATTGGGAAAGATCCATTTACAGAAGTGCTTAAACGCACCCCGGGTTGGAGACGCTGGGGTTTGTTTAATGCAGGCTGTCAGAAGAAACACAGAGGACCATAAACTCACCCCGCTTTTGTAGTCTTCAGTAGTGAACTGCAGGTAATACTTGTGGCCGGAGCCTGGGACGCTCTGGAAGAGAGAAGGATTCAGCTGTCAGCGTAACTACAGCCTTACCTACTGTAGCTTGCCCAGGTGTTGCCACGAGGGCTGAGGAGGAAAATGAGGGTACGGTGTCTCCCTCGTGGCCCTGTAGCGCCAGGGAAGTGGGCAGATGGGATGCGCTGAGATGACCCTGGCAGCAAACACAAGGGGCCTTAACAACAATAAATAACCTTTATATTAAGGGATGTCTTAAAGACTTTCCTCACAGAAATAGGCAAAAAAAAAATGCAGCTCAAAGTCCTTCACGGGACCAACCGATACTCAGTAACTTTAAAAAAAAAAAAAAAAATCGGTGTTCAGCGTCCCAGAAGGTGTTTTTTACACAGGCTACCAGAGTGCCCTTGAATGTATAAATGAATCAAATCCTGCAGCCTGAGTCACAGCTGAACAGGAATTACGCAGGTGAATTTAATCTTTGGGCTGCTAACCTTTCTAGGGTTTTTTTCCCCTCTTGTGACTGGAAGGAGACTCATTTTGCTACACAGCATGTCAGAGCAGGATCCTGACCTGTCTGCTTTGGTTTGCCCTCAAAATACCAGTCGTTACGTTGCCCAATCAACTACCTGAGATTCTGCTTGTTAAGGAAAAATGAAAGAATACCCCGTGCCGATGGGAAGCGGCCAGTAGCACCTCTTGTAGCAAAAAACATCAGAAAAGCCTTAGAAACATACACATTTGAAATATGTCATTTTCTTGAATTTGGGTTTTTTTTTTCCCTGTTGCTGACAGAAATGGCTCTGTTAATAAACTGTAATTTTGGTGTGGGATATCACAGATTTTCCTGGCCCCACGAATGCTGAAACAAAAACGAGCTTGTAATGTCGGCCATGAAAAATATTAATTACCCTGAAACAGGATCAGTGTCTCATTGAACAGAGCAGAGCCTAATAAAAAGTATTTGCATTATCTGCTCTTTACTTCATCAGTCAAGCTCATATTTTCCGACCAACTTTTATATTCACTTTTGAAATGTCTATATTTATTTTTGAGCGGGGAGTCCAAATAACAAATAGCATGCAAAACGTACTTATTCAACCAATTGCTTGTAAAATGACGTTTTGCGTCTTTTTAACTGTTTGGTACGTTTCCAAGCCTTTCCTTTGGTTAAATAAGCCAGAAATAAATGAAAATAAGCCAGTCTTTTCATTTCTATACTGTGATTTATAAGGCAAGCTTTCTGATGTACAAGCCAGGTCACTTCTGTGTGTGACAGTTTGTTCCTTTTGCCTGTATTACCTGGTTTAGTAAGAGCTGTTCTCGCTTCTCATAAACCTTTTCGTTGCTGGTGTAGGACATATTGTTGCATAGGGGCATGTGTGAGAGAGCGTGTAGAAAATGCATTTTACTGGAGAACGCAAGCTGCCTTTTTAAGCGTACATTTAAGTCAAATTACTGCATTCCAGCAACAGCCCTGGTTTGTTAGTCTTATCTGTTTTTTAAATACAATACTCTTCACGTAAACAGGAGGGGAATTCTGGCTGTTTGCTCAGTTTTGAAGATTAGAACCCAAAGCAAACGTGCACATGTTTTACTTATCTAAACTCGGGCCTTTGTGTTCCCATCGTACTTTTCTTCCAGGGAAGCATTAATAGCATAATGTTAGCAAAGGCGCATTCCGAGAGCAAGGCCATCAGCCCAGCACCTGCCTTTAGTACATACAGGCAGTTAAACGCTGCAAATAAGAGGGCAAATCGGTTTAGTCACTTGCTCTACTTTCTGAAATCCCCTCTTGAAACTTTACAACGAGGCAAGTGTGGAGCTGGACCCGGTTGACACCGCGAAGGGAATGGAGAGAGGATGAATTCAGACTTTTATAATCTCTTCTCTGCCTCCTCTTTTTCCCTTTCTCTCCTGCCCCCGTTTTGTGTATTGGCTAAAATGTCCGCAAAATGACAGGGATTAGACATGAAAGACACCCTTGGCATTGCAAAATGGTAAAAACTAGTTTGCAGGTTTATGAAAGAATAATTTGTGGTGCTGAAAGAAGGGTCTAATCTCTCATCATAATCGCTGCAGTTAAGTCTGTTTCGGATTCTTGTGAAGCTACCCAAGAGGCGTTATCTCTGTTGTTTCAAACATTCTTCATTTGATCAAGTATGGGTATTTTTAAAGCACATTGACCAAGGCTTATTCCTTTTCTTGTCATCTGTACTGCAGATGAGAGAACCTGAGATAAAGTCAGTCGGACTACGACACTTCTGAAGCAGGAGAAACTAAGCTCTGATTTAACAGATGATGGTGGATGGGGTTTCCTGCTGCACTTTTTCCTTAGGGGCACGGCACAGCAACCCAACCGCACGCTCCCACTTACATCATCAGGGTCTTAAAGGCTGTAACAGAAGCTATTTTACAGTTAAACCAGATCTTTTCTGTCCAGCAGATTCACTCATTTAAAATATGTCCAGCTTTTCTTCTAGTATTATTTTTTTCGTGCATTGGTGTCACCTGTTCTGCCTGCTAAAGAAAAAAAGTCATTTTCATAGCTGTGGTAACTTTGAGAATAGTTTGGAATCACATTCTGACAAAGTATCTCAGCGGTTTCATTGCATTTGCTTGATACTGAGCACTAAAGAAGAAAACAAAGTCAATTGGGACTTCTTATAAACTTACTATTCAGTCTCTGATTCTTCTCAGTAGGAGGATATAGAAAAGCCTCATGAGCAAATACTCACTTTAAAAAGAATACATAATTCTGTGCTTATGTGGTTTTTGAAGTAGATACTCTCTCTTCAAATGCAACAAGTCCAGCATAAGAGTACAGCTCCCCTAGTGAGCTTTCAAGTGGCACTACGCAGCTAAAGTATATATTCAATATGGGTACACGTACCAGAGAGTTTTTTTGATTTTACCAGGGAGAGCGAGAAGGTACATTTGGCATGAAATAATTCTAACTTTTACAAAAGCATTTCTAGTTTCTAAGAAAAACATCACTTCTCTTTCCGCTGTTACTCTCTGCTATCATCCCTCAAATGCATCACTGTGAACCATCACAAGTGTGAGTTAAATAAGAGCTCGGGAATATTTGACGTCACACAATGATGGCTGGCTGAAAGCAGCCAAAGATAAAAGTGTCCAAAAGAGAAGAAAACAAGTGAGTAATTCATTTTTCCACTGAATATCTGGGTCACGGGATTGTTTTATTTCCGGGCTCAAAATTAATGCAACTTCCATGACAGATTTTTAGTACTATAAAGGCCAGAATAGCAATGCAAGAGCAGTTTGTTCCAGGTCCCAAAGGAGGTGGTTTCGCAATTGGTTTACACCGCCTGAACTCCGCACTGGCATGGACAGGGGTGATCCCTCTCTCGCCCCTTGCCGCAGGTTTCCATCTCTCCCCCTCTGTGTTTCCCCACCGGCATTTCTTCCCTGGGAGCCGTTTTCAGTAGCTGGATCAGAGGGCTGACCTGTTCACTAAGCGTGGAGAAGCTGGCAGCGCTGAGAGAGGAGCGAGGGAGTTGTCCTTCGGAGCTTGCCCAGGAGGATTCCCACCTCGCAGCCCTGCCACCGTCCCTGCAAGCCAGCTCAGGTGGCCTGTGGCTTCCGGAGATGGCTGAGCCACAAACAGCCCAGTGAGCTCTGGGGCTGCCCCAGGCAGGAGGGAAAAGCCAGCAGAGGTGGCTATTTTCTCTGTATTTAGCTTTCCCTAGACAACTTACCTACCCCGCTGCTCATTCCACCTTCCATACCCCAATGTGGGGTCCTGACCATTGGAAGTAGAACTCTTTTAAGCAGCTTCTAATATTAGGATCATAGTCCTGATATTACACTGTTTTGTATCAAGATGAGCTTCTGAAGGGAAACATCCATCTGTAAAATCGTATTTTATCGTCCAGTTTAAGCAAATCTTGCAGTTTAGCCGAGGGATTTCCTAGCTTTACCTTTACATTTCACCTCCTGGTTCTCCCACCTACTGCTCAGTTACGATTCCCGGGACAGCTTGGCATGGCAGACTGCCACAGCAGTGTTTTGAATGTTTCTCTCCTGAATTCTAGGCTCTTCGGCTGGCACACACTAATGGTTCTCTTCTCAAAAACGTATTTTAAAGTGCAGTTGTCAAGAATTCCATGAGATGCATGCTGCTGCTTCCTACAAGATACTCACTTCAATTAAGAAAAAATCCACATCAATGAGAAGGGACAACAAAAAAAAACCCTGCAGCCAAGAGCAAGGTAGGAATTATTCTATGTTTGGCATGTCTCTGCTGTTTGTTGCTAGGAGAGAAAAGCACTGAAGTCTCATTTTACCTGAACTCGAAAAATCCTTCACATCTAACAGAGTTACTGTACTGGTGACTGTCTCCGGTTCTGTTCCTAATTACCACAGTTTCACTGGCTAGTGGGATAATAATTCTAGTTTTAAAATACAACGTTCACAATTAAGTTCCATGATAAAATTATTCTATTTTTACTAGGTAAAGTAATATACTAACCAACAGGAAACTAGCCTCCTTTAAAAAGAAAAAAAAAAAATTAAAAAAACCACAAAACCAAAATCCAAATGCCCAAGATTTCTTTCCCTTGCTTTCACATAATATAGCACATTCCTTCCAGGAAATTCTTTTCATTTTTTTACAGTGAAGGACAGGAAAGAAGGAAGTGACCATGTCTAGTACATTTCTCCTCTTGTTTTCACAGAGCGTGCAAAGAAAAAGGGGAAATAAACTGCAGAAACGGGTTACAGCAAGCTCCTTACAGCATCAAGTACTGTGAGGAAATAATAAGGCATTTCACTTCTCTATAATGAACCGATTTTTTTTTCTCTCCTGTATTAAAAGGCAGGTGGCTGATTGTGGGCAGAAAAAAATCCCTTCCGCTCCCCACAACCAAAACTACCTTGCGATTACTGAGTTACGTGGGGGTTGGAAAGAGGATCTGCACTGACCTCTTACTTCTGATATGTCTCGTTACAAGACCAGTGCGCTGCTGCCAGTAGCACGCACTGCTTGCAGAGGCCACGTTGTAGTTCTTAAAAAAGGCACAAGCATTTGTGTATGTAAATATATACATATGCACACTACCTAGTAAAGACAACAGGAGAACTCGGAGGTTTTGAGAGAAGTTATCAAATATCATAATTTTTTGTCATAGACGTCTGCAGCGATTTCACAGGAAGAATGAAATGCCACCCTAGCACATCCATCCTCAACACCGATTGCACTATGTGTTTACTGAGGTGTTTGGGAATGATGATGAGAACAGGGAGTTTCCTAAAGGCTGTGGTCTCAGATAAATCTACGGCAGGGTGCTGTGCTCGCATTTCCAGGCAGGCAGCACGACCAAGCGCTATCTTTCAGTCTTGCGTTACACAAAGTAATATGCCAGTTCGGAATCGCTAGGCAGTCGTTCGTGTTTTGTCAGATTTAATTGGAAATGATGCTGGTCTGTTAAATATTGCGTGCCACTCAAACAGGTTTCAAATTGCTTTGGCACCACGGTCATCTGGGAGATGTGTGAAAGATTGAAGCTCAAGTTCAGTGTTGTAAGGACAGCAGTGCTACATTCCAAGCACTTTAGGCTGCCTTGGAACTTCTTTCTTGAAAGGGAAGAATTTACACTACACCATCGTACTCTCGGTTTTAGGAGTGAGGGCCTGGATTGAACAAGCCGTGCGGATGCTGAAGGGCAAATGGTGTAAGATCTGCTTTTTAGATGCTGGAGCCGTGAAACGGATCCAGTGGAATCCAGTGCTGCATTTGGCACTTCAGACTGGGAATCCAAAACAACCAGCCCTGGCTTTAGGGAGCTGCCCAGCACTAGCCGAGAGGGAAAGAGTAGGGCGAGAGGGCTGGTCTGAAATCCCAGCTGCTGCCATAGCTTAGACCCTCCTCAGCTCTGTGAGAAGGTGGTGCTTTCCTTCCAGGATCTACAGCCTTGGACAAACATCCTCTAAAAGTTTTTGCCTGTTCTCTTACTTTCAGAAACTGAGTAAGCTGTAAAAAACCACAAACCAACCTGTGGGCAAAGGAAGAGAAGCCCAGTCGGGTACACCAGGAGTGCCCGGGGCACCTCCGCGAGCATCCCTGACAAGTCTCCGTGACATGGAAGCTCTGCCCCTGGAGCTGCTCCTTTCTAGGATTCTCGCCCCTTTCTGTCACCTCAATTTGACGTGGTTTTTCTGGAGGATAAAGGCAGGTTTTCTGATGGGAACTTCATGACTTTTAGTTGGTCTCCAGAGATAGGAAGTATCCTTTCCGTCCCTACTCAGACAAAGTTAGATGGTCACTCCAGTAGCGATGTGGCTGAAAATGTTTACTTATCAAACTTTTCTTTCCATCATGTGCCTACCACGTGCCTTGGTTTCCTCTTTCGCTCATCTGCCCTACGGTGCTTTTGATTCCAGGTCGAGGCACTGGGAGAAACCTCGACCAACATACGGGGCGCTGGGCTTGGATTTGGGAGATCTTTAAATCATTAGTAAGTTAATGACCTTTCAAGGTGGATCCTCACTTCCCCCTGACAGGACCTGGTGCCTCGAGCCCCCTGAGGGAGGGACGGTGGGACAGTGGCGCCCTGAGGGGACCCAGTACCCCAAAACCCCTGAGGAAGGGGCGGTGGGACAGTGGCCCCTGAGGGGACCCGGTGCCCCAAAACCCCTGAGGAAGGGGTGGTGGGACAGCAGCCCCTGAGGGGACCTGGTGCCCCAAGTCCCCTGAGGAAGGGATGGCAGGACAGTGGCCCCTGAGGGGACCCGGTGCCCCAAAATCCCTGAGGAGAAGGGATGGTGGGACAGAGGCCCCTGAGGGGACCCGGTGCCCCAAAATCCCTGAGGAAAAGGCAGTGGGACACCAGCCCCTGAGGGGACCCGGTGCCCCAAAATCCCTGAGGAAAAGGCAGTGGGACAGCAGCCCCTGAGGGGACCCGGTGCCCCAAAATCCCTGAGGAGAAGGGATGGTGGGACAGCGGCCCCTGAGGGGACCCGGTGCCCCGAGCGCTCTGGGGAGGGGATGGCGGGACAGCGGCGCCCCGAGAGATGCGGGCTGGTGCCCGGTGCCCAGCGCGGGGCCGCGCTCACCTCAGGGAGGCTCAGCTCCGCCCGCTCTTTCATTATAATAATTATTATCCATTTCGCTTTTCCCAGCGTCCCTCGAAAGGCCGCTCCGGCCCTCGCGGGGACCCCCCCTCTCCCGCCCCGCGCTCCCCCCTACCTTCAGCGTGGCCTTGCGGACCTGCCCCAGCGCCCGCAGCGCGCCGGGAGACGCCGCCTGGAAGTTGAGGTAGTGCAGGGCCACCCGCGCCGCCCCCGCGGCCAGGCGGCTGCTGGGGCTCAGCTCCCGCTCGGCGCCCAGCACCGGCAGCGCGCTGAGGCGCAGCAGGAGGAGGAGGAGGAGGAGGGGGAGGAAGGCGGCGGGCGGCGCGGCGCGGAGCCCCGGCATGGTGCTGAGAGGCGGCGGGTGGCGGCGGCGGCTCCGCACTGAGGCGGGCTCCGCCGGGGGCCGGTACTAATAGCGGGGGGGCCCGGCCCGCTGCCGCCCGCCCGCCCTCCGCCCGCTGTCAGTGCCGGGAAGCGCTCGGGGAAACTCCTGTCGCGGCGGCTACTCCCCTTCCCCTCAGCCCTCCCACCTGCCTCGGCCGGCCGGAGCGGCCACCGGGGGTTGTCTGAGGGGAGCCGGGGGGGCTGA
>VZSF01003406.1:0-50686 GCA_013398295.1 Chionis minor
GAAAAACTTTTTTACTTTGAGGGCGCTGGAACAGGCTGCCAGAGAGTTTGTGGAGCCTCCTTCTTTGGAGATATTCAATACCTGCCTGGATGTGTTCCTGTCCAACCTGGTCTAGGTGAATCTGATTTGGCAGGGGAGCTGGACTAGATGATGGCCAAATGTCCCTTCCAACGCCTACTATTGTGTGATTCTGTGATTCCTATCAGCCTGAATTCCTATAGCTTGCTTAGGATAGTGAAAGCTGAATGCAATATTCGGTTAAATGTGATGTGATCTGCTTCTATAGATCAGTAATAAAAACAGTTGTTATGTAAAAAGGAGAGATGGAGTAAAGAAGCAGGTAGCATGGCACCAAAATCTCACACTGTTTTACTACAAGAAGAATTGTTTATTCTCCACATTTACCCCATAATCAACAGAAAATGGGAATACCACTAAGTAACTACAATCCTGTGGTTTGCAAAGTATCAATGTAGTATTACTTTTGTGTCAAGTGGATCTTTAGACAAAAGAGCAATCCAATCTCAAAATACACTGTAAGGCTTTGAATACCAGAGAAAGTTTTCTCCTAATAGTTCAAAGCAAAGCAGCAAAACAACTATCACTCAGGAGGAAATAAGTATTGATATAGCCATCCTTTCAGGATAAGACTACTACAGCCACTGCTCTGACTGATGTTTGCATAAATTTAAATGAGCAAGCTTTCCACTGACATGGGTATTGCCTGTAGTGTTTTCATAGCAGAATGGAGTTCAGTGTAGTCATGAAAACCTAAGCAAGAAATGGAGCTTCTGTGTAATCCATGCTCAGCTCTTTGCTAACACAGTTAGCTGCTGTCAGTAAGAATCAAGAAGTTTTAAGGTGATGAAAGATCAGAGCCTATTTTCAAACCAGAAATTTGCAAATCTTAACTGCACTTAGAAATCATAAGAATAAAACTACAGATATAAAAAGTAAATATTCAGTTTTATTCTGCTTGTCTCACTGTCATTGTGACATATGATGTTTTTACACACAATAATGTCAAAGCATTATTAATTGCAAGAATTATTTAAAGTTTGTAAATATTTGTATTTATAAAGGCTTTGTTAAATAATTAGGGAAGTTAATACATGCTTGAGCAACTGCTTTTGTGAATAGCAGGCTCATTTAGTCATTTTCACTATCCATACAATATCTGATTATATTTCTTTTGCATTCATCTGGAGAAAATCACCTTTACAATGTAATTTGCATCAAGAATCTAGCATAATTTTGATGTAATAACATTTTGTTGTAATAACCCTTCATCAATCACTGTCTCTCTGTGCTGTCATTGCCATTCTGCTCCCTAAAATTTCAGATTCATATAGGAATAAAAAGCTGAAAATGCAGACATGAGTGATCTATTCCAAGTCTTTCTACTGAGCAGCTGAAATTTGCTCAGATACAAGAGAAAAGCAGAAATGTTCTTCAAAGGATTAAGATTTTTCTGCAAATGATATATTAAAGGCAATATTCTCAAGTACAAAAAAACACCAAAAAATGCTTCCTCTACCATCCCCCAAAAATCCAAACCCAAACTAAAAAACCCCAAACATAATCAAATCTATATACTAAATATTCTAAAGAAAAATTTTAGTGCCATACTTCCATGCATGTCTGAATGTTCACAGTATCATCTTACCCTGTCTTTCAAATTGGAATAGCAGTGAATAGTACTATAGTATCATACCGGTTTTTAGGCCTTTATAATTCAGCAAACACTTTTAGTGACACTCTAATTTTTTACATTTTATGGCCCTTTTCTCCTATCAGATGCCATTTAGGGATGTGGATAAGTTGGCCAAACATTGCTTGAACCGTTCTGTCTGTTGCTTGTCTCGGAATATTTGGTTGGTTTCTTGTTGTTTTTTTGTTTGTCAATTTAATATTAGTAAAAAATAAATAAATAAAAAGGCAGCTGAAATTATGAGAGGGAAAACTATGTTCTACCTGCTGCATTCCCTTAACACAATCATGATATCCACACAAATCAAGGATTTGAAACTCACCACAGCCTCTCATCTGAGAGAAAAACTTGTGGACTTTCTACAAAACACAGTCCTCTGAAACATCACGATTCCTCATTTTCATCTGATGATAGAAAGGAGTTATGAAATCTAGGAGAAGATTTGAAGGCAGGGCATCCACCTAGAGGCCTGCTGTCTCCTGGTTTCAAACTTAAGGGGAAGAATGTTCTCATCTTGATAGATGACTAATGGCCCGTAAACCAGAGATTGTAAAAGCATGGCTTGTAGCGCAACACTGTTTCTTGAGGTGCTGTAGTTGATTAAGATACCTAGGTAGTTGGATTTACCAGAAAATTTACTAAAGGGTTACTTTGCCTGCTCAGACAGAGCAACATCCAGCCTGCTGGCTATGGCTAGTAGAGAGGGAGTGGGACTTTTTTAGGGGGTACAGGGGTATTTGGTAACTTGCTTTTTTATCAAGCTGGCGAATTACCTTCTTTTCCACATGTCAATGTTGCCAGCCATGCACAGTCATCAACTTTTAGCTTCCTTTAAGCTGACATTGTGACAGTACTGTGTGGTAATATAGTTTCTCATCTGAAGATGGCATTTTTCATTAGGTAAGTTTTCTATTTAACTGTTCTTCAGACTCTCAAATCTATCTCAGAATAAATTTCCTTGAAAAACTTTTAAATGAAAAGAGTTCCTCTAACAGATTGGTTTGTAAAATACTGAAATGTGTTAAATTCAAAACTTAACTGTGTCTCAATAATTTTACACTGTTTTTCATGAAATGCTAGCAATATGCATTGCTATTTTTGCTGGTGAAATGTCTGGTTAGTACAAAAACTGGAATATGATTTTACTAGTTTATTTTACTTTTAAAATCATGATGGGCAATTGCTCTTTAGTACTGAAATATCTTCTCAGTCATTACTCCACTTGTATTTTAATGAAGCAGCTTGACACCAGCAAAATAAAGAACACATAAGGAGACACTTCACCATATACTGCATTACTGAAATACTAGAAAAGCACCTAAAACAATAGATGCAATCTTTATAAAATGAAAGATGATGCAATGTTAAAATTTTGATAATCCCAAAAGACATACTGGATACTCGGGTACAAATGTCTTTGGAAAGCCATTTTGCAGGGAGGACAAAAATATTTGATTCAGGTTCCGTTTAAAGTAGAAATAATTTTAAGAGTTCACAATCTCCTTCAGAATATAAATTCCGAGTTTTGATGGATTTAATCAAAATATGATCTGATCAAAATATAACCCTCTTTTTTTTTATACTTGATATCCTTGGTGTCTATTCCCATCAGGGTATACCTTATTTAGGTCTTGACTGAGTGGATATAGCTAGTCTATGTACTGACTCAGTCTTGATTCACTTACAGATAGGGAAGAAGGTGTCATTTCAGTCTAAAATAGAAACCTTTCTCCTGAGCTCAAACAAACTGGACCCTTGGAGTGATGTAGAAGTGTTAGCTAATTAGTTTTTTATTTGATTTCATTTTGAAATATCTTTCATGTCTGAATTCTGTTTGAAACAAAATGGGTAGGGGCAGGGGGAAGAAGTAAATGAGTAAGGGATCTCTTACTGTGGTGTTTCTAATTTGGACGCAGCCAGAGTGAACTGTACATGTCCCATGAAAGCTTTCATATACTGTTGTCTGATGGTAATGCTAAGAACCTAAGTTTTGAATAGGTATTTGGGAATTGGTATTTGAAAAAAAACCTCCACACTTTTTATGGGTTCCTCAAAGAAGTCTAAATCATATGAGTTTAAAAATAAAAAGCCAAACCAGTATGTGTTGGAGGGATATCAACAAATTCATACTGTCAAGAATTTATACCTTTTCCTATGTGGCCACAATTTCTTCATAGGAAATGTATAGCTCCATTTGTAATAGAAGGTCTTTTATTAGATGTTAAATTGACCCTTTCGGAAGAAGTTGGTGTCCTTCACTGGTCCTATAACCCAAACCTAAGTCTTGGAAATTCTATATGGGCCAGCAGTGCATGATAGGAAAAGGGGCAGGGAGAGCTACTGGAGGTAAATGCAATTGGAAAATGAAAACAATTTTGAGAATGTCCCTATGAAGAGTATTTCTTTTCTCAGTAGTAGTCAGAGTTCAGTTATCCCTTGGCCAACTTATTGAAAGTAGGATAATTTCTACACTAAAATGTTTGCATATCTGATCTTTAAAAAAAAAAAAAAATTGAAAGATATTTGGCCATTCCTAATTGGAAGGTAGAAGGCTAACAATAACTTTTTTCAGCAGAATGTTGGGAAAAGTCCAAAAGATTAGAGAAACAACAAGAAAGCTGAAGAAAATAATTCGAGGAAGTTATGATGCCTTGAGCTAGGAAGCAACAGATTTGTCTGAAATCTAGAGAAAGCAGTAAAGAGCTTTAAATAAAAGCCAGTGGTAAAGAAATGCTTGTGAAATCTGAGGCAAGCGGAGAGAACTTTTGAATTTCTGCTTCCCTGGGAAAGGCAGAATGATAAGATTTAGCTGAAGACTAAGATACCTCAGTCAAGGGAATAACAGGACCCAGATTCTGACATTAAGTACACAAGATGAACGTGATGTCACCATTTTCTCTTATGCATAGATTCCAGCAATAAAACACTACTGATATGAGGCGATAGTATTTGGAAAGAGAGAATGGCTTTGAGTGTAGTGTTTATATAGTGCAAGGTTACAATAAGATTTTAAAAGGTTAAATATTTCTATCTGTACCTAGAAGTGGAAAACAAGTAGAGAAAAGGATGCATTATGTACCTGAATACTATGCCTAGTGTGTTTGAAGGGGACTCCATAGGTGAGGTACCTATTATTTACTTTCAGTGACACATGTCATTTTACAAAATGGAAAACTGCCAACAAAGAGGAAATATTCACATCTCTGAATGTGGCTAGACTATTAAACAGTAAATGCTATTATTACAGTCTGCAGAAGCCAGATCACAAGAGCTTTACAAATTAAGACAGTACTAATAGAATGTAACCCACTTTGGTTCAAGAAGCTTAAACCTAAAGCTAAAAATGGGAAAATTCATCCTTGATCTCATGCTTCCTTGGAGCCCTCAAGCTTGCAAGCAACAATAAGCAAAAAAAAAGCAGCATGGCTTGCTCCCCTGATGCATATTCCCCTGTTCAAACAATATCTTCCTACAAGTAGTTCAGTGGGCAGCAATCAAGGCAATCCAATTTTTTTGACTTTGTGACTCTTGCACAAACACTAATGTAGATTCGGGGCTAACAAAAAAGCAGTGAGCTCAGACTGCAGTCTTTTCCACAGGACATATTAATTAATACACTCATATCTGGCTGCCTGTTTTCACACTGTCATAGGAATGCACCACATATGAAACTCGTATTCCCTTGGCAAATCTGATTTAAATTTGCAAAAGATTTCAGTATTTATTATAGAAAATGGATATGTGTGATTGCAGACACAGACAATAGGAAACTAGACTGAAAAAAAATAAATGAAAAACTACAATGAAGGTGTAGCTTTAATGTAAGTTGGAAAATTTCCTTTGGCTGGTGTTATTCAAGACAGAATGAGTTTTTAGGGGTCTTTTTCTGATTCTGTAATGCAACTATGAAAGCAATTCACAGAAGAGCTTTGGTTTTTTCTCCTTGTTGATCATTTTCCGATACCACCTTTTCTTCCTCCTCCTTAAGCTTCCACAATCTGTAACCTCTCTTATCAGCCATAGAATACTCATCTTGTAATGTCTGCAAATCTCCATCTGATTGCAATTGATCAACACAACTCATCATTATCTTGCCCTTTGATCTCTGCTAAATAGATTACATGTAACACTATGTGCTTTAACAGCTATTTTCTTCACTCTGTTCTTCATCTGTAATGGTATACCAGCACTATCTATCTTATGTAGGAATTCCTATTGAATTTATATTACCATTTTTTTCAGCATTCAGAGATTTTATTTCCTACTTGTTCATACTCCAGCACTCTTGGTAACCCAAATCTTAGTAATTAAATCTAGTCTACAGCTGGCATTTTAAAAGCAATACCACTGGCACAGTCTGCAGAGCAAATTTATGCGGAAACAGGATATTTTCGTTATAATGCCTTTTCTCAGTTTTGACCAGAGCTCTTGTCAATGTTTTCCCAAAACACTCTCCAAGCTCATAGAATGCTGGGTGATAGACAGTAGATCTCCAGTGTTATACTGAGTCTTGCAACCTGTAAGTAGCAAGTACAGTTCACCGGGTTTTAGAAGTTTTCATAGCAGAGGTTGCTATTACATGCACCACTTCTGACTATGGGGAACAGACCTCAGCCACAGCTAAATATATTTGATTCTTTTTTTTTTCCTCTCTGCATAGACAAATTGCTGATGCTTCTAGGGCTCTGTAGCACATTGGCATGGATGGCAGGTGCTGCTTCTGGCATAGCTCCTATAGAAGCCGTATCCAACAATTACATTTTATGGCCAGCTGGCCCAAGGAAATAACTTTTAGTTTTTTGTGTTTTCATTACTGTACCTTCATGCTACACACAGAGCCCTGCTAATGGCCTTCTTAGCAAACTTTTTGCTATTAATACTTGAATTTCTGCAGCAGTCATTCTCAGAGTTAACTTGAGTTTCCTGTGCTAATAAAGAACAATTCGGTCTTTGGTTTTTTTGTGTCTCAAAAGTGCATAAAGTACCTTACCTGTAATGAAGCTTTTCCTTGTTTCCCAAGTCTTCCTCAGCTGTCAAAGGAAGATCGTTAGGAAAAGATCCTGCAGGTACAGAACTGCGCTGTCTTTACGCTTCTTTAGAGAGATGCAAGCAGAACAGTACAAGTTCACTGGACTGTTTTTTTCTGACGGCTGACAGTAAATGTACCACTGCCAATGCTAAAATCAAGACCAAAGTCTTAAGCCTGGCTGCTGCCAAAATCCTTATTTAGGGTTCCAACATTTTAACTGTAATTTATGAACTGAAGTATATATACTGAACTAAGTATTGCTGACTGGATATTCATGAAATACAGTTATAACCGCTTCCTCCAAGTTCCTCAAGCAATGCCTAAAGCTTCTGTTTCGGTACGAGTTTAGATTCCCTCAGCTTTTTATAATGTTCTGAAAACAAATGCTAGGGAGATTTCACTGTCATCTTCACAATTAGCATCTATCAGCATTTATCCCCTCTTTTATTTGCTCCATTATTATCTGAAATCCAGAAAGTGTACCCAATTTCTGCCTGTCAGAACTAGGTAGGCAGGTTGGGTGCGCTCACTGTCAAGGAGCCGCCTCTGCTCCAGTTTATGGTACCTGCTGGCAGACACAGGACAAGCTCAGTTCAGGAAACTCCATCTCCTTGCCTGTTTTTTCTGGTGCACTTTCTCATTTGGGAACTACATATAGATCCATTTCTGGCTAGATCTTTACCATAATTTAATGTTATTCTCAAGTTATAACACTTCTGGTTGCTGTAGGGAATACACACACCCAACTGAACTGACCTTTATCATCCCATGATTTTGCAGTTCATTCAGATGAAATTCAGAGGCCTGGATTCTTGCTGCGGTGCTGTGTACGTGACAGGGACTTAGCTTTAAGTTCACCATTTCTCTGCCAAGTCCAGGTTTTTCTTTTCTTCCTCAAATACTCACTTGACATGTTCAATCTTCAGTTTAAACTAATAGGTGCAG
Organism: Chionis minor; assembly: GCA_013398295.1. Lineage (NCBI taxonomy): Eukaryota > Metazoa > Chordata > Aves > Charadriiformes > Chionidae > Chionis > Chionis minor. The sequence continues at coordinate 7,686 of VZSF01003406.1, forward strand.
CTCATGCCCACCACAGAGTGTAGGGGGAGACTGTTGCTTTTCAGTTGTCAACTGAGAGATGTTTACATTTTGTGGTTGTTAAGGAAACCACTCTGCTCTTGCTGGCTTGTTTGGTGTGAGTTTGGAAAAAACATTATTTTCTTTTTGTCTCAATATAAACCACATTTTTTTTGCATACATCCTCAAAACTAGTTATAGGTGGTCTCATGCCTACTCACATTTTCAGTGTTTGGTGTTAAAGATGAAGTCCATAAACAGAATTTACTGTAGAAAATTTTATTGCAGCTATAAAAAAAAATTATAAGTAGAGTCCATCAACTCAAATTTACTCGCCTGCTGGAAAATAAGTACGCAAGCTCCTCACTGTGCTCCTCATTTTGTCTCTAAAGGGAATATATATTCCTTGTCTTCCCCTTTTATGTACAGAAAATTGTCCCATAACAGTCTCCTATATTGTACTAATAAGAAACACATCCAACTACCTACACCATTAGATGGTGTCCAGCATGTCTTTTTTTCCGAGTAAGATGTATTTCTTCTCACCTCCAAAGAGGCATTTCATTCACTGCTTGTTTCTGCCAATATCTGATCTTTACTCGGCCCTCAATTTACTTGCAGAGGCTGTTTCTTCAGGTTGTGCCTGCCTATACCATCACACCAACCTCCATGCAGCACAATACAGCAGCTTCACTTTCCATGCACACAATTCTGTTTAGCGTTACAAAACCTTCCTCCTCATTTCCCGCTACCACCCTCACAGGTGCCAGCACCTGCCTCTCCTGGAGCTCACTGGCATGCCACTTGCAGTGCACCATGCCGACAGGGAGCCCCCCTTCTTCACGCTTTTCTTGCACTGATGCTTCTAAATGCAGCTCAACTCCTTCTGAAGATATGTCTCGGACCACTTGACTGGAATCCATGTGTTGTTCAGACCTCAGTCATTGTGCTCTTCACCTGGGGCCCTTTTGCCGCATCTGGCTGGTTTCTTTCCAATCATCGGCACATTTTCTTTGTGAATTCAAATGACATGACTGTCACTTTGACTCAGTGTAGAAACAATTCCTTCTGATAGTCAGTGTCTAACAGCTTCTCTCTAGCTGCATTACACCCTCAATAAGGGAAATTTAACATCAGAAATGTTTTCAAAAAAACAAGTAACCTAATATTTTGAAGGCCACCAAAACACCAGACAAAAATATTATTTCCTAGTTGCTTTCTGATATGTTTCATTTTATTTGCATGAGGTATTAATAGATATCTATTTGTTTAAAAAAAATAGCTACATAGCTACAGGGTTTTTCTTAGAGGTTAATTACATCTTTCTGCTTTACCTCATGGAGGAAGTCTTTACAATGTCTCTAAATATAAACTGAAAATCATTCTGTTTTTCATTAAATTATCACATTCCAAAAATTATAGCTATTTAACTTGTGGATATTTTCTTTTAAAATTTCTTCCTTGGGATAAGTTTTATCTTTTTGCAGTTTTGCCAGACACAGGGGGGAAAAAAAAAAGCAACACTTCTTAAAGAAGGATTGACAGAACAATCTTTGTACAGAGACCTAAGCAATAATTTCCACCATCTCTAACTGAAATGCAGCACTGCAACAATCCAGATTATAACTGAAGCTAAAATCCTGGTCCTCACAATATGCTTCCCTAAAACTCTTTAAATTGTAAGGAGGAAACAGACAACTTCTTAAAATGTTAATTGTTATCTCTGTTTTTTCTCTATCTAGTAGTGGACAGACACTGTGATTTATGAAGACTTTTTGATAAAGTAATTTCATAACTTCTGTCACACAGATTTCAAGGTAGTCTGGCTCTGGATTTATTTTCATGGACTTCTGTTATCTGCTCTTCAAAATAATAATAATAAAAAAGCTTCTTCTATTTCTTTGGAGCAAAACATCTTTTATCTCCTGAAAATAGCTGAAACATCCAACAGGAAGGGGAGGAAAATAACTAACATGTTGAGCTGAGTGAAACTAAGACAATCAGAAAGTAATTTACACTAAATTATTGGTTATATTGAACTTCTGTTTCTTTCATCTTTGGGGAAAAAAGAATCAAAGCACTTCATATCTTTCCAAGGTACCTCTGACGTTGCGTATTTCATTATCATGTAATCATTCCATTCATTTTAGATGCCTCCTTTTCCTCCCCAGAGCCCTGGGGAGGACTTATGTTTGGGGAGCTGTGAAGCATAATATAGCTGTATCAGTCTCTTATATGTGGTGCACAAAGGAAGAGCTCGCTAGCAGGGAGCAGGTTGTACTCCATTGTGCCTGCTCATCGCTCTACCACTATGCTTGGATGATGGATGATGACTGTGGTCAGGCTCTGGAGCACAGCTGTACACAGTGGTGAGCCTGGGTCCCCGAGGGTCCCTGCACCCAAAAGTCCTCTGCCTCGGAGATGAGTGAAGTTTAATACCTGCTCTTGAATGTTTGATGACTTACTGAAAATGAGCTGATGTTTTTCATTCTGTCAAGTAATTGGCATTGATTGGTCACCTTTGCAGAGATGTCAGGACCTCAGTAGGCATGCAGATATCTGCTGCTGTATCCTTAAGGATTGTTTCCTTCACCTTAGATCTGAAATACACCAAAATTGCTATGAAAAACCCTTTTGCTGTCCTTGAAGCACTTCTCCTAAAGTCAAACACAATACTTGCCTCAAGGCTACAGAAGATAGAGTGTTGTTTCTACCTTTAAAGGTATTAAGTATTGGTCAAGGTTTCTAAAAAGGCCTTGATACATTTCATAGGAGGGATTGTAGACCGGTTTTTATTTTCCATTATAATTAGCAAGTAGTAACCTAATCAAAGACTCTCAATTAGCAAATACAGTTACTTTTAATCTCGAGAAATAATGCACATGCAGTTGTAACCAAGTGACTCCTTGTCCTGCCCTGGTGAGTTTCAGAGAGCATTTTCAGGGAAAAATTTCTTGCCACAGTGAACGTGTGCAGTTTTGTGCATGGTTTAGCAGAGTTGTTCTCTTCCATCTGGAGTCCTGATAGACAAGCTGTGTCCACCTTCTCTGAACAAAGAAAGCCAACACAATTCATCCCTAAACAGAACAGCAGGAGAAAGGATCAATCTAAGGGCTTTAATGGCTGAAGGCATGTAAGGCCTGTAAAGAGACACATTTCTGCAGAAGTAAATATGTAGTTAGCATTATAGCTGGCAATCAGCTACTACTACCTGTTTGCAGGGTTGATTATAAGTGACTGCACTCTGATTTATAGTATTTAAATTAATTCCAGCAAAATAACTTTTAATTCAGTAACAGGCAGAAGAAATCATATTTTCATCAAGGAAACCATCTTCTTTCAAGCCAGGTAATAAAATATTAAGCCAACATGACCTTCATATACTTTGAACCATCCATGCACACCCTCTGTTGATGATTACTCCTGGCAGTACTCTCTTCTTTCTCATTTTTCATTTGTATTGCTAGTTTACATCCTTTTTGCAACCACTTTGCCACTGTATTTTTTACTATATTGTGTATGACTGGCGTCTCTTGCAGAAACTGTTAGAATCTAGTCATGTCCCTATAGAGGAGAATATGTGGCAGACATAGGAAATTGCCATAGTCACCTCAATCTTTCTTAGGAAATGAAATTATTTTAAGGAGTAGAAAATGCTGAAAAAGCTGAGATCATGACAGTTAGGAGTACTTTCAGTTGGAAAATTAATTCTACGTTAAGTACTGCATAGCTGTTGAAACAGAAAAAACTGAAAAGATCAGTCTGTTTCAGTATTGTTCTCCTTAAAAGTCTTCCTTTTCCCAACAAATCTATACTCTTCCTCAGTATTTGAAGATACCCTAGTTAAAAGTGTTCCATCATAGCTATATGAATGGGGACAGGTATTATCAAATTGATTTTTTAAATTAATGACCTCAAACATGAAGTGTCTAAAATTCACTGCAATCAAAGCTGAGAAAATTACCTAGTACTCATAATAACCAATATAATGTCATACCTGTTGAACCATGCTGCTTCTTTGACACACTAGTGAATCAGAGTGCTTAAGATGATCCTGTAATTGTACATTCACAAGTTTTCAAATGAAATGTTTTGTTTGATAATTATACAAAGGATGATGAACCTGTTGCAAAATCCATTCAGATGTTTATGTCAACTTTGTGTCATTGAAACTTCATATAGTACTATGGGCATTTTAACCAACTCTGAAGTTACGTGTTTTTCTCTTAGAGAATACAGAGCAGGTTGATATTTTTCCCTTTTTAGTACTTATATATCAAAATAATTTTCTCACCAATGATAATTATCTTTAAAGGCATATTTTGAGAAACTAACGAGCACTTATTATAGCCAGCTTCAAGCCCCAAAACATTCATGAAGTACACTTGCAAGAATGAAAAAAAATATCTTTTGTAAAGATAAAGATAACTTGCAGACACACAGGGAACTTCTGTCTCTGTTTATTGTTACTCTTCAGTAATTTTCCTGTGCAAGTACCTAAAGACTAAGAGTGGAAATAGAAAAAAAGAGAGCAAGAGGATTAATGCAAGGACAGAGGGAGAAAGAAGCAGTTGAATTAATAAGGAGAAGACTCAAGCTACAGGATTCCCATAATTAATGATTTGATATAATGCAGAAAGTCAAGTATCAGAGTATTCGTACAGGTTAGTTCTTCCCAAGAGGATCATCATCTTCATGACAAGAGTTCCCATCTCGAGGTTAACTTACAGGAAGACAGAGGAGCTTGTTCTCCCCATCATATATACAGGTCTGAGGCTCCTAAAACATTAGTAGACTGTGGGTTTTGTCTCTTTATCATTATAATTTAATCAGAATTGAGTCAAAGACGGTAATACATCAGATGTTGATAAAAACTCCTGTGGTGAAAAAAGCCAGTATAGAAATGCATGCTTGAAAAACACATAAATAAACTTTCCTCATTGTTTAAAGTGAAAGACATGTATTTTATCTTAACCTGAGTTTTGCTGGAAGATGAAAGTTGTGCAGAACATAGGCTCTCTGGAGATGGAGTTCTCTAGGAAGTTTGCTTTGCTTTTCTCCACAGCTGATTGATACCTGCAGAGTTAACTACATTGTAATGCAATTTATGGAGTCATGCATGCCACAGAAAGCTCAAAAATTAATTAATAAAACATCTAAAATACAAATTAGATAAATAATGGATTTGTTAATTAATGTATTGTTACCTTACACTATAAAAAAAAATAATATGTGGCATGAGACCTTGCATGTTCCTGGCTTCAGAGACAAACTGACATTTTTTCCTCCTCCACTTCTTTCTTTTTTAAATGAAGCAAGTTACTTGTGAAAGTATTCTCGCTGATGGAACTCTGCCAGTCTATTTTATTATATTTTTATTCACAAAGAAAGAAAAGGTTATTGCACATGTCATATCTTTATTATACTTGACAAGCTGTAAAGCATTTATCCTAAAAAGAAACAGAAAATGATACATAAGATTACCTTTCCATTATCCAAAACAAGAGCTGAGATGCTGGAGAGCAAAACAGTGCGGAGTGGACACTGACATTTTGTGGTAATTGGTTATTTTTTGTATTTAATTGCCAGAAGAAAAAATGTTAAATATACAATTCTACAGGAAAACTTGGAGACTGATGTAAGTTGTGTCCTCATCAGTGGAGAAAGCTATCACACAGTTGTTGGACTCACTTACCCAACTTGAACTGGAGAGAAACTCCACAAAAATTAGCAAATCCTTGTTAACCTGATGAAAACCTATATCCATATGTAATGTTGCTGAAAAAAATTTTGACAAAAATTGTGAAAATAAAATTTTTAAATCCCTTTCCCAAAATATGTAAATGGAAAAATGTTTTCAATTTTAAAAGAATTTCTGATTAGTAATGTCCATGTGTTTATGCAACAATATAACAAAGACCGAATTTTATTAGGATCTCTGAATACTACAATAATATTAGTACTTTGTGTATACTAAACTCAGGAAAAATTATTTTTATCTACCTGTGAAATTTGTTCACATACAGAGCAGATTAGGCCTTTTTTTTTCACTTTGATGTTAATTGGCAGGAAATAATTTAATTTAGATAGTGCAGGATAAATGTAATCTCCTTGCATATTCACCCTATGCCATGCAAAGATAAAGTCCTGCAGGTACCAGGTACCAAGTAAACTCATAAAGTAAAAATTACCAATGCGTAAATTTTTCAGGACAATGGGGCCTGATATTCTAGTCGGGTTCCCATTGTCTTCATGATTCTTATTTGATCTCAAAATTTTACCCCTACATACAGCCACCAAATGCAATGAATTAACATAGTAATGACCTGGACCTGTTGGAGCACGTTCACAGGAGGGCCACAAAGATGATCAGAGGGTTGTTCAGCCTGGAGAAGAGAAGGCTCCAGGGAGACCTTATAGCAGCCTTCCAGTATTTGAAAGGGATCTATAAGAAATTTGGAGAGGGACTTTTTACAAGGGCATGTAGTGATAGGACAAGGGGTAATGGCTTCAAAATGGAAGAGGTTAGATTTAGATTAGGTCTCAGGAAGAAATTTCTCACCATGAGGGTGATGAGGCGCCTCAAGAGGTTGCCCAGGGAAGCTGTGGAGGCCCCATCCCTGGGAGTGTTCAAGGCCAGGTTGGATGAGGCTTTGAGCAACCAGGTATAGTGGGAGGTGTCCCTGCCCATGATGGCAGGGGGGTTGGAACTAGATGATACTTAAGGTCTTTTCCAACCTAAACCATTCTACAAGTCTATGATTGTATATTACAGTATTTTAATACTGGATCAGGAGAAATTAGTAAAAATTATGAGGTTAAAAAAAGTTATTTGATCTGAATTTTGGGAAAACCAATTATTTAAAAAAAATTATTAACAGCAAAGATAAGCAAGCATGCTATGTAGTTTTAGGATTGACAGACACCTAGAAAAAAAGGAAAAAAAGACTGGACTTTCACAATATTTCATCTGTGCAGTAGAACATTTTATTAGTTGAGTTTTATGGCCCTGTTTGCAATAATGAGCAGGAACAGCACGGTGTCCAGATTAGCAGGCATCAGTGCTGCCATAAATCATTTTAAAACAAGACAATTCTTCAAAGAAAGACTGAATTTGTCAGTGGTTCACTTTTAAATAACATTTTGTATTAATTTTAATGCCACAGGAAGAGCTCTTAGAAGCAGGTATTTCTGAATGAGGAATCATATTTAAAATAATATATTCAGAATAGAATTCAGAGACAAAATCTATGGCCCTGTTATGCGAACAAGCCAGACTTTAATGATCTCTTTTGTACTAAAAGGAAATAGAAAAGAATTAGATAATTTTGTCATTTGTTTTGTTTGTCTTGGCAACAGAGCATCCTGGCATATCACCAGGAAAAGAGATTGATAAATATTCAAGGTTTTAATTAAAAAATGGGTACAGTAGGTAGTGTACAGATTGAAAGCACTGCAGAAAGTTTCAGAAAACGTCTGTAACAATACCTTTATGTGACCCTGCTATTGTAGGATCCTGAAAAAGCAGGACACTCATTTTAATCATAGCTATTTGTACATTCCATTGATTTAATTGTAAATGTTTTTTAACAAACAATAAAAATTGGTACAATGAAGTCTCAAAAAGAGACTGGTCCACAAGCCCAGTGCAAATCACACATTAAGACATGATACATGATGACAGGAGACAGGCCCTAGAACCATAAGAATGCTGAAGGAAATAACATACAGAGTTTTCTTGCTGCCCTTTTGGATTCACTGCAGGCCATTCAAAGAAATTTTGTGTGACAGATCAAAATAGAATTAGTTACTTTATGATTCTTTCTCCCCACAAAACATAAAGGGCAAAATTTATAAACATATTTAAAATGTATTTCTTTGTAAGAACTGGTTCATTTTGGAAGCTAGGATTATTCCTTAGGACTTTTTACCTGGTATCAGTTTCAAGAAATTAAAGAGAAAAAGAAATTTGTGCCTTTGAGTCATTCATTTGGTCAACCTTAATCTTCTATCTTTTTCAATGTGCTACAAAGTCTTCAAACACTTTTGAATGCTGATTCTATAGCATCTGAGGGACTGGACCTGTCAACCCTATTCAATCACATAGCTGTCGAATGGACCTCGGGTACTGTTGTTCTTGGCTCTTGGATATTTATTTGCATATGAAAGGACAAACTTGGCCTCTGTATATGCAAGATTCTGCGCACTATAATTTATAGGTGCAATTCATAATATTTACATTTGCAAACCATATGCCAGTATCAAGCAAAGAGATGACCTTAGGTACCAGTAGCTTCATCATCTACCTGCTAGTTTCCACCACTTTTTTTTTTTAACCTGATGAATGTAACTATATATAGTTATTTTCACTTTTTCAAAGGTCTCTTGCTCCTGTTTCTATTTATGAACTAAAAGGAGGTTTGATGGACTACAAGACCTTTTCATGTGAGGAACCAAGCTGAGCTCCTGTAGAATGTCAGCTCCTTCAACCAGCAGAGAAGCAAAAGGAGAGCTGATTAGATAGAAATTGCCTCTTTTCAGGTAGTGGGGACCTATTTTGAAACTTCTTACATGATTGGCCTCTTTTGGCTCATGTTCATGTCCTCCACTAGGAATGTCACTGTATCTATATCCATGGATTGTGATTTGTTTCTCCACCTACTTTGTTTTCTGCTATTTTAATCCACTGAGCATGTATGAGGATACCCTACAAGTCCCCAGCCGATGCCAACTGACTGTAGCCGAGTTGCAATGAGTTAAGCCTGTTGATCCTTCACCTTTGCTTACCCACTTAGCAGCACAGACTCCAAAAAGTCTGATAGCCATAAATCCAGACGCTGGGTGAAGTACACAGATTTTATTCTAATGTCTGTGAAAAAGAAGACCTTTCAGTAACATCACGGTAAGGTAAGATAATTTAATACCAGCTTTCTGCTTATACAAATGACTGTCTGTAGTGCTTGATGGGAGAGAATTTGGTTGGACTTGGCAAGTCTCTCATTTCTCCCTTTATTCTCCTTGGAAATGGAAGCTCTGAATGTTTTTCCTATTTCATATGGAGTGCACTGAATCTCCCATAATAAAATATTCCGATTACTGATAACCTGAGAGGTTGAGATAGCTCCCCTCAGCAGTAGATATAATTAACCTTCACATGCAAGCAAGCATCAGTCATTTGTAGCAGTATTTTGGAAAATGTGCACGGTAACCACAGTGCTAATGTATCACAATTGTCCTTAATCATTTGTTGATTTTGAAAATCTTTGCTACTGAATTACTTCACCTAGATCTCTGATGTTTTCTGCAGGCACATCTTGGTTCAGGTGTTTGAAGGGTTAGTGGCTCAAGAAGTTTATGTTCTGTCAAATCTGCATGGGAGGGTTGCCTGGTAAAAATACCTGTGGTGTAAAAAGTATTGCATCAAGCATATGCCTGTTCCTACCTCTTTTTAGGGGACAGCAAAGAATTATAGAGAAGCTATATTTTATTTAAGGAGCCTAGAAGATCTAGAAGAACTGTTACCTGAGAGACAAAGCTGAAAGGGAAACGCTGTAAAACCAATACATCATTGGTGACTGCCTTCAGTAAACCACTGCAGAATTAAATTAACTTCAATTTTAACACTCTAGATAGCTGCCATGGGAAAATAACCTGCTTCCAGCTGCTTGCTGGGACTCCCACCCCAGCAAGGCAGCCTAGTGCTTTGAAGAGCGGTTAGGCATAAGGTCCTCTGCATTTTGGCCTCAGGGGACCTTCTGATGTGTTTAAACATCAACCAGCTAGACCGTATGTTGCTGTCTGCACCTGTAACACTCACTGGACACTGCACCAGTCTCCTCTCTCAAGGGGAGACACAACACCACACAGCAGTCTCAGTGCTTGGTGACAGGTTCTGCATAACTCTCATTGTTTCCCTGTGACAATACAAAATTACTGCCTCTTATCAATAGTACCCAAACCAACAAACTCACCGAAACAGTATCAGTTAACCAGGTAAGACTTTTATTAACTGTCTGTCAGGGCTGGATAGGACCTCTATTATTGCCTCCTCATTTTCTCAGCTGTTCCACCATTTTACTAGTAGGTTTATTACAATGTCTATCCACTTGTTGGGGGTGGGAGAGAAATTACATTCTTCAGTAACTAATAAAGGCTAAACAATGAATAAGTGACAGAAATATTCAGATAGATAGAAGATATGTTTTGCCTGCCCACTTAATGACATCATAGGCTATTACCATGGCTGTCAAACTGCAGCCTGGAAAACAGTGAGCATCTGTGAAGGGGCTCTCAGACCCTTCTTGTTAAAGAAAGACCTGTACAGCATCCCCAGTTCCACTTAGTTTGAGGATGAGCAGAGGTCTGCTGGTCCCAAAGGTTAAAGATTACTTGAGCTTGGATAAAAATGTACTGTACCCCACAGAACAGCTGAGGTGGGAAGGGACCTCTGGAAATTCTCCAGTTTAACCCCATCACTCAGAGCAGGGACAGCTACAGCATGTTGCCCAGCACTTTGTCCAGTCCTTATCTCAGAGGATCTCTAGTCCACAGTATTAATTCTTTCCAAGTATCTCGTGAGTCCTTAGAAGCTCATTCTGACTGATACCACAAAGCCAGATGTGGCAAGGTCAAAAGATACAGATTGGGTCTTGTAACCAAATTTCCTGTTTATTACAGTCAGACATGTTTGCCTAATAATTGTGGCATCAAGTCCAATAATGTCTGGTTGATTAGAGCAAATCTTTTAGGCTGACATTTTAATCTTTACTTCAAAACTCTAAGTGACAGAGAAGCCAGAATATCCTCTGGACAAATTATTCAAATGATTAATTACCCCTTCTATTTTAAAAAAAAAAAAAAAAAAAGTGCAGTATCTAAATATTTCCAAGAATGGATCTTGCTATGCATATCAGCCAGATTAAAAAGACTTCTATTGTCAGGATTTATCCCCCAGATAAATATTTATGAACCATGATATTCATATTTTTATATGCTTTGCACAAGATATATCCAGTAGTAGTCATAGCATAGGATTCTGTGCAATTTTAATAATTATTGAATCACTGTTTTGCTGTGCTACTACTTAAGTAGATCTGATATGATCCATCACAGCATATTCTATAAAGAACTGAAAGGAAAGTAAACAGTGTTGGTTAGCTACTCTGAAGCAGGGTGAAAAAAAAATTATCTAGCTCTTGCAGTGAAGTCTATCCTCAAATCTCCTGTGGCCAGAGTTCACATTTTCTACATTTTGTTGTCATTAAATGGAATTTTAACCCTGGGCATAAAATGATTTCAAATAAACAGCTGCCGAACATGAGAGAGGCAGAAGGTTGTGTAATGCTTGTGTGCTCAATCTAGCAAAGATCTTTTATTTTTTTTATTGCTAACCCAGCTTAATCCAGCCTTACCCATATTTCATAATTTCAGCACCTGAAGGGTGAAGTGCGTGCATATCTTGGGATAACTATATTCTGTCCAGTGAAATGACCCACGCAAGCAGAGCCCACAATCCATCATGCCCTAGCATCTGTCACTCCCCTCTTTCCTGACTCCCTCCCCATGCCAAAATACTTCAGTCACATCAACAGATTCCTGAAAAAGACCCTGGAAATATGTTAAAGTTATGACAGCAGATTTCCTGACACAGTCTGCTCTTACCTTCTGAATTAGTTAACCATGGTTCTACCAGTCACAACTGCAGACTTCAGATTTATGGCACCAGCATTAAGTTTGCTTTTAGAGAGTTGGAGGCTTTATACATCAACAATGGTAATTTACGCCTTCTGGAAACAACATCAGGTGTAGAACATTGGCTAGCTGAATTCTTCAGCAATTTGTAACTTCTGAATAATGCTGAAATTATGATAATCTCTCACATTGCTTTTTTATTTGAATACAAGACCTACACCCTTCTAGCTGAGAATAGATGCTGAAGGTCTTCATGGAGTTTCTCCCTAAACATCCACAAGCCAGTAAGGATCTCACAGTAATCCAAAACTGGGAAACTCAGTATCAGACAGTGAGCATATCTGACAGTAGTCATACTGTCATCCTCTTTCCATGCCTTGATACTAAGTGGTACTAGCTGTGCTGCATATCTCTGGAGCACACTGCCACAGCCAGTTCTTGTAAGAGAAAACTCTTCAGCACCTACCACTGCTTGCTGCTGGAGACTGGTTACTGGGCTGAATGGGATGCTCTGAGCTACCAGGCTAGCATCTACCTTCTCATGAAGGACCCTTAAAATGAGTTTTCTGAATAAATAAGGCTAATAACATTCCAAAACTCACTGAAGGCTCTGAAATCTCACCTGTTGGCCTCAATATTTATAGTTTTTAAGAAAATTAATTAAGCTTCCTCTGGGCCAATCTCCAATGAGCACCATCTGATGAGCTGAATTGGTAGGCTGCCTGTGACCATAGCCTGCCTGTCTCTCCGCCAGATGCATCAGCCACATGTAGTATCACAGGTAGGCAAACACCTTTGGGAAATCAACAGCAATTAATTACTATTTACATTTTCAATTACAGGTGAGTAGGAATAAACTTCTCTACGCCTCTTTGCAAATCCTTCAGTTATAATTAAAATATCGGCACTTTTTTTAAGAGCTTCTCTCTCCAGTCTCTATCCTGAGCCTAGTAGTTTACCATTAACATTTTTCAGCCAATCACTTGTTCCCTTCACAGCTGTGTTCTCTGTGGTATGTGGTGGAGGTGGCTTAAACAAAAACCACAGGAGAGGAACACCGTAACCAGTCTGGAATAATAATATTTGGCTGGAAGACCTGAAGCACTTGGCACTGCTAGGGCTGCAAAAGCAGACATAAATGTTAACGTAGCTAAGGTCTTCTTTGAGGTAGAATAGAGGGACACATCAGAAAAATGTTTATGAAAATCAGCCTCCTAAGAGACCTGATTGCAGATGTTTGTTTAAGCCAGAGACAGAGGTTGCATGCACTGTTTACTCTCTCCCTGTTTTTCACACACACAGACACACACACACACACACTTTTTGCCTGGCCTTAAACCCATTTCCAAGTATTGGTATTTGGGCTCATCCCTAATGAGCTTTTTCCTTCTTCGTTGACTGGTTCTTACTAACCTGGAGGGATGATATCTGAGAGAAAAGGGAAACTTGATTCCTCCATCAGGAGACCCAGTAGAGAAGAGTTGTCTGTTTCAAATGAAAAAGTACACCTGTGGTTCTCCTTGCCACTGACTCTCTGCTTTTCTCTCCAATCTTCATGATTACCTACAGACAACTTATAGGCGTGTGTTTTTCTGATACTGGGTAACTGACACTCCTAACATGTGTCTCTGCTTTATGCATACAATTATACCTTATATTGCTGACTAGTAGCAGAAATGTATGGGAATAGGCAGAGGTTAAAGTCACTGGTTAGATCTTCTTCAGCAAGAAAAGCAGAGGGTTGCCTTGGAATAGTTGTGAGAAAAGAACCAACAAACTGATGGGAGGAGTAATTTACTAGTAATAAGGAGAAGGATCCAGAAGTACTGAATCTCTGTGTGTGCATAAGAAATAAGACATAAAGAAGATGGTCCAATTTTCTAATTCTCATGAGAAATTCAACTGGTAAATTCATTATATGTGTACTTTATATGAATACAAATATCCTGCCTTTGCTTTATTTTTGCAGAACATAAACAACAGAAACCATGTCTGGAATCATCCTCAAAACAAACTTTGCAGAGAACAGTACTGTGTGCTGTACTAAAATACATGGGGTTTTTCTACTTCAGAATGTTTCAGCAAATATCCATGCATACGATCTAAAGCCAGCTCCCACTTTATAATGCTGTCCTTGTTCATGGAGAGTTCAGGAGAGTTGTATTTCAGAATTTTCAAGTTCTATCAGAACTACAATGTCAGAAACTGTATTAAATGTAGTCAATTGTCAGCACTATAAGTTTACATATTTGGTGATGCCGTATCAGTAATACATAAGGAGAAACTTTAAAGGACTGATACTGATAGTTATGTCAATTTCATATGACTTCTTGACAGCTGAATGCATATCTTATATAAGTTAATATTTTTGATTTCTGAATCCTGGTTAAAAAAACCCAGAAATTAGAAAGTTGTTTCCTGTTTAGATGTTTACTTTTATGCAGATAAATAGTAGACATGTTCGCATATGAAGTTTATTTAAATGCATGTATGCATATATAAAATATGCATATATTCTTTTCATCTGCATATATAAACATTTAAATCCACATTTTGGATATATATTATCCATCACTCACTTTTTGTGTTTATTCAGTATTTTGCTTTACAATATTTGTAAAGGAATCTGACCTTGCTTCAATGATAGAGGTCTTGGTTTAGCAGCGCTAATGCTAGTCTTGGCACTACTGACAACCCAAAGCAGATGGGTCTATGCTGTTCACTGAGGCAGCAGCCCAGGACCACCACAGATCAAGGTTGTTACAGAATTGTACCAGCACAGGCAGTATCATCTGCATCAGCGGGCTGCTGGGGATGAGTTTCTTCAAATCTTCTTGGTGTGTCCTGTATGAAAACAAGTTGCCCACAGTACCATACTTGACTCAGATAATCACTTTCCCTTTCCATCAGAAACAGTAGAAAATGATGTAAGCATTAACTAAGATGGTTTTTTTCCTTGCTTTAGTTGGATAAACAAGCAAAGATGACGAACTGCATTGTCAATAAGAGGAATTTTCCATCCAGCAAACCAGCATGGCAAAATCAGTTCTCCCAAAAGAAGCCTTGCCCTAGACAGTGGAGAGCTAGATGAAATACTTTGAAAACTGACTGGCATTTTCACTGGTCCTTTACAGCATAATAAAGATGAGATTCCCTTTTTCTCCTTTCATCTTCCCATTTGTGCTAGTTCTTTCTAAGGACAGGCTGACAGATAAATGAGTTCATAACCTTACTCCTCCTTTTTTCTTCCCTCCATTCCCCCTTTTTTGTAATATTTGGGATTTACATTATTTCCAGGTATAAAACAGAACTGAGCAATCCCAGTGGCTGCTTTGCTAGGTGCTGTGCAGACACTTGAAAGAGACAGACTCTAACTCAGACTATCTATGAAAGATGGATAAAAAAGTAGGTAAAAAAAGAAATTGTTTCCTCCCCGGAGCCTTTTGTTTGTGTGTATGTCTATGTGTGTGTCTCTTGAGATGTAGGCAGCTTAGAAATTGTAATGGTTTTCCTAAACCTAAACAGAAAATGTATTACAGAACCATGGACTGACACAAGATCCAGTGTCCCGCTCTTAGACTTTTATCACAAACCAATCCTTTCTTCTTAGTACCTTTCTTTTGAAAAAGATCTTTAGTGATCAGAACACAGGCGTAGCCACCCAGGCACATTTCTCCTCCTCAGGATAGATAAATGTTGTTAAAATATATACATATGGAATTTAACTTTGCTTTTGCTCAAAGACTAATATGACAAGAGATTGGGTTAGGCTTCCTTCTGCCAAAAGAGCCTCAGGCTAAACCCTAGGACTGAGATACCACAGACAGCTGTGAGACAGCAACAAAAACCAAATTCTGGAAAGTAGAAGAAAAGCCAGAAGACTGTTCTGTTTTCCTGTTGGTCTTTATCTGCATTTATTAGTGGTTTTTCTTTGAGATTAACTTGAAGGATCAGATAGTCCAGCAAGCTCAGATTCCTTTGGGGCTTTGCAACATGTATATGAAGTTAAAGTTACCACTCTCCCAGACTGACATAAAAGGATTTCAGTGCAAAGCGAGGAAACTTTTCTCACATCTGATTGCTTTGCCCAGTTTGTGGTTTGGTTGTTTGTTGGGGTTTTTTTCCAGTCTAATCTGTTTATTTCAAGAACATTCTTAATGATGTAAGACTTGTTCTCAGGGTAGTTTTGAGGTCTGTCTAACCCAATAGCCTGCCTTTTCAACAGCAGATGCCTCACCAGAAGGGACAAGAAACCCACTAATCTATTCTTCCTAATTTATGCTAGAATTTGGTTAAATCCTATATTATAGAAGATTACATCCTTGTTAAAACTTTCTTTCCCCCTGTGGCTTGCAAGTGTTTTGAACCCCCCTTTAACTTTTGATTCCTGGTTACAAAAATCAACATCAGAAGGAAGAATTTCCTGTCAGTTTTCATTCTGTCCTGCCAATTCCATTTTTCTTATTTATAGCTTTTTTTAACATATAAACCAGTATAGACCTATTTGTCCTTGTCAGAAATGTATGTTCCACCTGAACACTAGTTATTTAAACAAGTTTTTCATGGTAACATTACAAATTTTCTTTCATCTGTGGAGAAATGTGTTTGTTATTACAATACCGGAGTTTGAAGCAGGCAGGAACTGCCTTGTCGACCTCACAAGACAGGAACAAGGATTCACCATAAAAAATTACTCCTCTCTGATGTTCAACATATGAAGATTGACACCCTTCAGATCCCATGCAGTGAAACTGAAGAAAATATTAGGTTTCGAAGAATACAAAGTGATGAGTGCTACGCATTACTTTAAATGTCCCAAAATGCAGATTTACATTTTAAATACTTAGTGGAGAAAAAGAAAAAGAGAAAAAGAAAAATAAGCAGTAGCATTCTGCACTCCAGCTGCAAAAATCATGCAGTGTACATGCTTTAGTACATGCTTTAGGGTATCACCCTCTGGAAACAGCAGTGTTATGCTAGAAGGAGGTTGGTAGGCAATTGTGCATCAACAGGGACCATGTTAGTTGCCATTAGCCAGAGTCACCTTCATCCAGTTTTTAAACTGACTTAGGCAATGAGGAAAATAGGATAGTATTAAATTATTTATTACTGTCCCTTCCCAGCATCCTACTGTAGTTGTAGCTGAAAACCACAGAACACAAAGATTGAAATAGTCAGTTTATCTGCTATGAAGTTAGAAAACACATTTTCTTTCTCTGATAAAGGCAGATGAAACTAATGATAACGCAAACATTTTTACCTAGAGAAAAACAAAGTAAGTTAGGAGCAGCAGTTCTCTGGAAGAATATTTTAATTTCATAAAATTGCTCTTTAGCTTTCTACACAATAAATTGCCAAAGAGTGATTTTAAGAAGCTCTACAGGAAGAAATTGGCATAATTATTCCTTCTTAAACAAATAGCACAGACACTCCAGCCTTTATTTAGTTATGGAGGCTTTAAGCAATGTACTTTTGTACATTCATTAAACAGAACCTGGAGATCATGCATCCTCTGCCTAAAAGCAATCAGAATCGTAACAACTACACTATATCTCCGAAAGCTAATCATCCACATACCCATCAATTAAACAGAAATTGAGATGTTAGGGATTTCAGTTGTCCTTCATTAACATGCAAGTGAGGTACAATTTCTTTTTAGGTAACTGCATTCATTTAAAGTGATTTTTAAAGCTTTTTAAACAAAATGCATACACTTCTGTTAGCATAAATAGCGCATTATAACAGTTCCAGTACATAACTGCTTCCTTAACACATACACGTGTGTTCCAGACATTCAAGTTTACCATCCCATAGGCCACCACACAGCATTCTTTCTTTGCCTGTAATCCAGCTCAGGTAGAAATTCAATGAATTTCACCTCATTTCCAAAATCCTACATGAATTAATGGTAAATCATATCAGGGATTTTCTCTAATCCCTCCACTTGCATGAGCATAGAGGGTATGCCTGATAGTATCTGTGTGTCATTTACAAGGGCTGAGATAACAAAGCTTTGGTCATGCATTTAAGTACTGGGAGAATAGCACATAAGGACTCTTGCATAGCACACACCTTCAACACACCTGGCTTAACCTAACATTTTCCCAAGTGATCATACCAAGGACTTCATTGCAAAGGAATAAATTGCTACCCTTTCTTTCCCATTCTCATTTCTCTCTCTTGAGAACATATAATGCTGAAATGGCATTATTTCCCCTAGAAATGTAAGATCCCACCAATGGGTGGACATGCCTCCATCAACCATAAGAGGCCAAGGATCTGAATAAATGAATCCTTAGTACTAATTCTGTTCTCTAGTTACTTTAGGTATAAGTGTCGTAGCAATTTTGGGGCGGGGGGAGTGGGGTGGGAATCAATTATGAGTTAAAAGGAAGTGTATTTGAAGTTATTAGAAATCATAATGAACAACTGTCAGTCATAAAAGTTAATCTATGATGCTCCAATTCTATCTTTCAAAATGTTATTTACAACACTATTCTGCATACCAGCAATTAGTAATTTGTATGTATCTTTAGCTCATCTCACCTTTTGATCCAAGAGACCATTAATTAGAGCAATCCTTTCCATTACCATTTCAAATGGTTTTGTACAAGAAAAGGGGGAGTTGAATTTTTTTAAACACAGCCAGGACTCAAAATTATTTATGGCTTCATGAGATAAATATAGTGATATTAATCTCTACCCAGAAAAGAAATGTACATCAATACAGCTTGTAAGATCTTCCTTCAGTACAGCTTTCTGATCTGTGAACACTTTTCATGATTCTAGCCTCATGTCCTCCTCAACTGATTCATACGCGCTTCACTGGTTTTTAGAAAGTTCTAGCTTCAGCTCTTTCTTGACAAAACTTTGCTCTTAAGGACACACAGCTAATATAGGAGGAGATACACTCTTTATCTAAATCAGCAAAGCTCCAATAGTGCAATAGGCAGTATATTGATTTATGAGAGTTGGGCACATTCTGTAGTCCCGGAAATTATCCTGTTTGTATGATCTAGAGACAAATCAGAGTTAATGTGGAGTAGATATGTCTGAAAGCTAAATTTGTCCCATTATCCTGACATTCATCACCACTTACTATGCCCTGTCCACCTTAGCATTCTTTCCAGATTTCATTAAGTCCAAAAAAACTTCTAATTAATGATTGATTCCATTTGTTTTCTTGCACTGTATCTGTAGGGTGTCTGTCAAAGGAGTGTTGCTGGATAGAACTTTTACTTATTTATCTACTTGTTTCAATCTCAGTGGTTTAATGAGCCTGCATCACCTCCAGAAAACTGATGACAGGACAGTAGGAAAAATGTCTGCTTTGGGGGACACAGCTTCTGGTATTTTGTAGCCTCACCTGCTTGTAATGCTCTGGAAACTGTGCATGTGCACAGTCATGAAAAAAGAAGAACATTTGAGTGGAAAGTTATGGCCACTTTAGGAATCTTTTTTTTTTTTTTTTTTGCAATGTTATTAAATTTTTACATTTTTTAAAAGCACAATGGTATTTAAACTACATTAGAAATTCAGGGTAGGTGCTTTCCCTGCCCATACACAGCGTGAACTAAGTAAGACAACATTCCAGTTCCTCATAGATATTAGAGAAGGTAATGAATGCCTTTAGAAAACATGTGAGACTAGAAGCAGTAGTTTAGATTCTGCTCTCTCAGATTCAGTTTTCCAGAGAGGTTAAGCTAGCATTTCCAGTGAACTTACTCAATGCCCATGGACAGATTTTCAGCAGCTCTAAAGGAGTGTTCCCTTGCCTCAGTTGCTGATATTTCTGTCTCTAAAATTTTCTTAAGTCTTGGCTTCTGACAATGAGGTAGCTGGAATTTTTCTTTTCCAGGATGTCTAAAGAGTAACTATAAGCTGAGATCATTCATGTATTTTGCAAAACATGTCCTCCTTAACAGCATTTTTAGGGAAGGTCTTAAGAAGAGTTTTAGAGTACTCCTTAAGTGATAGCTTAGTTAACACGCCCACTGTGAAATTGCATACTCACTCTGAATAATTTTATAAAAGTACATGTTTTAGAAATTTAAATATTGGGTAATATATTGAAGAGGAAAGTAACACATTTTTTCTATTGCAAGCACAATGAGTTGACAAAGCACAGCCTAAGTAACAGTATTATGGAACTCATACGATCTTCATATTTGTTTAAATCCTAACTTATGTATCTATAGTATCATTCATACATGACCCTTGTACATGCTCACAACTGAAGAACAAAGCTAGTGAAAAATGAGTGTAAATTTGAAAATGCAAATGATAACTAAGATATATCTCCAGCCCACATACTTATCACAAGTGTTCTTTCTCCTTTTCTCAAAGAACTGTCTCTGCATATCAACCATAAAACAAGTGGTAGCCAAATATTTTGTTTCGTTTAAAAGGCAAAAAACACACAGGGGCACTGTGAGAATATGTAGGTTAATGCAATGTCCCAACCCACTGATGAAGCTGTGTAAAGAGCATGAAAGGGACTTGCCTCTGCAAATGGAAAATATTTTCAAAGCATGTAAGGGACTTAAGTGCTCTAGAGATTCCCTCATCTTTTCTCCTTAGTAGAACAAAGTATCACTCCCGTTTTTCCCTCTCCATATTTGTAGTGGCTTTTAGGAATAACATTAGGGCAGCCACTACAAAAGATACCAACTAAGTAAAGTGGAGGTAGGGTGTTATAAGGGACCTTACTCTATGCTCATGACCTTGACCTCTCCAGATCATGACAATTTGTGTATATAAAATGCTGAATTCTTATCCTATTTTATAGGAGGAAAATTCTCCAATGGAGAAACGAGCGAAGACATTAGTTTGAACTCATAATTTCCATTCCTCTGCATGAAAATTACCTGTCAAGGGAATAATAAGGCCCTTCGTTGTGCCTCTAGCAGTACAAACTATTGCCAGGAATTTAAGGGGGAAAGCTGAACAAGCTGACCTTATTTAAACTTCAGTCTGCCTAAATTCTGAAAAGCACTTACATCTATAAAACTGCATTCAGTGGATAAAAGAGGAGAAGATTGGAGGAATGAGGTTTTCCTGTCTTTCTCTCTAAAATGCCAATTATTGCTTAGATTGCACATCATTTGCAGAGTCTGATGAGTCATAACCTTGAATACCCAAATGCTCATCAGATGGTTGTAAAGACTTGATTTGTAACAGACTGCATAAAGGAATCTAGCCAAAGCTTGGACTTAATTTAGATTCTACCATTCATTTGATTTAAAACTTTCCTCCACTGGTCCTAGCTAAACTGCACAGAAGCAAATCCCCAAATAACTGAACACAGGACTGAACACAGAACACAAATCAAAGGTCCAAGTCAACAGTTTTCAGAGCACTCCCCCTCCAGAACGGTTTCGCACTTTGTTTATGCCAAGCAAATCTGCCACCAAACTCCTGAATGTTGTGCTTTGATCCTTTTGTTTAGAAATTCGGTGCGATACTTCCGGGCTTGTCACAGAGAAATCAGGAATAAAAAGGAAAATCCTGACAGCTCTGACTTCACTAATAACTGTTGTGTTGTCTGTGAAGTCATGTTATTCATCTTGTTAGTGCAGGTGTGCATGCACTCTTCCACATTGATAACAGAAGGGGAGAAACTAGTGATCTCCCAAGAGATGGCAGTTAAACCTTTTAGGCTCATATGATCTTAATAAAACAGTGTGCATTGAATCAAATCAACTGAGCTTTAGCTCATTTATGGCCTTAAATATTCAATGGGGAATCTAGACAGCAAAAAAAATCCACTTTCTTATTAATAACCAGTCGTAGTGGAAAGAGGTACTGGGACCACCATTCATAGATAATCAGGACATGCTTAAAGTTTTTATAATTTAATAGAATCATAGAATCATTTAGGTTGGAAAAGACCTTTAAGATCATCTAGTCCAACCATTGACCCTACTCTACCAGGTCCGCCACTAAATCATGTCTCTAAGCACCACATCTATACAACTTTAAAACATTTCTAGGGATGGCGGCTCAACCACCTCCCTGGGCAGCCTATTCCAATGTTTGATAACTCTTTCAGTGAAAAATTTTTTCCTAATGTCCAGCCTAAACCTTCCATGGAACAATTTGAACCCATTTCCTCTTGTCCTTTTTTCTTGGCTGCTATATGATTCTCATTTCTACGGAGTTACTTAATGGAACAGTACTTACTGTGATTAAGCCTATTTATTATTAATGATGTGATTGTTTCTTTTGTCCTCTCCCTTGTTCAAATGGCTCTGAATTCTGATCATGGAAGACACAGTTGGTCAGATTCTGCTCTCAGTAAGACTGTTACAAGCTGAAATATTTAACTACATTAAGTCAAAGGAATCATTCCAAATTTATAAAGGTGCAAAATAAAAATCTGGCCAAGTATATCAAAGGTAACCAAACATAAAATTCATTGCTACATCCTCATGAAAACACAGCAAGCTACAAAGATCAGTGGAGATTCTTGAAGAAAAGATAAATGAGGGGGTAACTGATCCAGAAACAAAACAAGATGAAACCAACCTTTACCAACAAACATTTTAGAAGTGCTGAACTACCAAGAACATAAAAATCATTCCACACAGGCAACATCTTCACTTCAAATGAAAAACCTGTGAAATCAAAGCCCTGTGGGAACAAAAGGAGCTAAAAAGTAAACAAATCCCAGTCCTGCCAAAATAGGACAAGATATTGAACAGACCTTGGGCAGCAGGTAGCCTCGGGAGGTCAGGCAAAACGTTAGTACAATTAAACATAATTTTGAAAAGATTAATTTCTAAACTTGAAAAATTAACTCTGTTTTAGTACATGCTTCTTAAAGTATAAAGAGACTGTTGTTTCAGAACAACTGCAAGCAGTTAATTGGGTTTTTTTCCCAATGCAAAAGCAGTAAAAAAAAAAAGGCTCTGCTTCTCAAATGAATGGCTGCTCCTCCCACCTCCCAATTTCCTCCACCCTCAAAATAAACTAAATGCAGACATTTTGTTTTGTTTGAAATTATTCAGATAATTATTGTTTTGGTAATCTTGTGTAGTCTATACTTTAACTCAAATTTTAACCCACTGCGGATTACTTGAACTTTGGGACATCATCTATATACCACTATACATAAAAAGCAAGAGCAGGTTGATGTGAACCCTTCTGATAACTATGGCACTTAACAGAAAAAATACTGCTCAGCTGCCTGTGGTTCTCAGGAAAAAATCACACAAGAGCAAATGGCACTCTAAAGATGCATTCCTTTCCTCCGCTTGGAACTGTCAGGTGACGAGCTTTATGTACAGACATATAAAAGAAAGTCTACAAAATGCTGCTCCTCTTGTACTGGTTAGATTGGTAACCAGCTTTCCAAGATGATGTTCCTGACCTTCTGTGTCACTTAGCACACACTTAAAAGACAGCAACAAAGTCACAGACCTACCAGTGACTTTCTTTGGATTCCTTTAGCTGATGTGCAGATGGAGGCTCTCAAAGACATTCAAGACTCTGAAGTAGTGCCCTTGTTTGCTAGTGAGCTGCTTTAGAGGCTAACATGGTTAACCTGTCTTCCTGATTGTCCAGAAATAGCTGACTGCTTTTCTTGCAGACAGTGCAGCAGGTAAGGACTCTCCTTTGGATACTGCAGATTGTCTCGGCGTGAGCAGTTTTTCTGCTGCCAAGATTACCTTGCTGTGATGAATTTTTAAATCTCCACACTTAGACATCTTCTGGGAAATCTTCAGATGGTTAGTAATCTTGACTTTCCAGGTTCTTTGTTTCACCACAATCATTCAAAGAGAAGCAAAAGGTCAGATCCCTGACCACATAATATTGCCCATTGTGGTTTTTGCATTCGAACACTGCTTCTTCACTTTTTTTTTCTAAAGTTTTTATAAGTACTTCCTTTAATTCAATTAAAATTATTTGCTTGTACCTCAAATCTATATTTTAATATTCAGTATTTTACAGCTTTGAAGAAATGAGATAGTATAATAGAAGTTTCACTTGATTATTAAAAGTCAGTCTAACATGTTATGCATGTTTTGGACCATTAAGAAGGCACAATGCTACCCAAAATTCATTCAGTTCTTGTGTTTAATGCCCTACACAAGTTTTCCAGTCTGACTTTTCCTAACTCTGATATTACAGTATATTTTACTCTTTTCTATACAATAAAATGCAGATTATACTGCAGTTCTTTCGTTCCAAGTCTAACGGGAACATTTTTTTAAAGCTGTCGCTTTGATAATCATTGTGTAGAAGCTATAGCAACAGAGAGAATCTTTTTTTTTTGTTTCATTTGATTATGACAGACATTATGAATTATCATTTATGCATAACCTTTTCATCAGCAATATTACAGCAACTGAAAATCAAGTGATAATGTATAATATATTATCTAATGCCTGCACCTGGGCAAAGCTGTCCTGACCATTCTTCACTTGTAGAAAGCCCCAAATGTAGTAGTTGGGCTTTCACACCATCATCCAGTTGCAGTGGAGGTGAAAGTCAGGCCTACACAACAGGATCTTGGAGAAACCTTCTGCATTCTAGCGGAGTATGGTGTGATTTCTCTGTGATCTTAAAGAAATGGACAATTTATGGACATGTTATGAACTTTATCTCTTTGCATGGCTTGTGATACATGTGCATGATAGGTAGCAGGCAGAGCACAAGCTGACTACTGCTTCTTATTTTTTCCTTTGGGAACGGTCCTACCCAAAATCTCTGGACTGGTGCTCACAGAAAAACTGAGAAGTTTACTAGTTTTACCTCTAGGAGAGGTTTACTTTCTTTACATTTCTGAAGAAATGCACTAGATTCCTTTGTATGTCCACACTTCAGAAAATATTGGAGGAAGGCATTATTGAGACAGCTGGAAGTCTCCATATGAGGTAAGAAGCAAGTTCCAAAAGCAGAAGCTCTGCAAACTTTCTTGTGCTGACCTTGGGAAAGTATGACCTCCTTACTAGCACTGCCTAGTTCAGAATGTACTCTCACATCTATAACATGGTTTTAACCATGCAGCTGCACACCATTCTCCCTTCTTTTCTGCAGCCTGATGAGGATGGCATCCACCTGACATTATGCATAACAAGTACCTCACACGGAAACACATATTCCATTTTTCATTCATTTAAGCATAGAACTTTGTTCCTGTATCAAAAAGAATAATGAATTCTGGAACTCATGTAGAAAATCTTGCTATTTTCTGTGAAAGGAAAAATCTTATGCTATCTCACCTGTGTGTATAATAATCGTGTTACCTCCTCAAACCAGAGCTAATAGCAGCCGTTTTGACTACATTTCTCAGCAGTAGAAAGAATAGATGAGCTTTGGCAGATCTTGCTGCAGTAGTTTAAGGCACAACACTGCCTAGCTATTTAATCCAGTCTCTTCTCTTAAAGTTTGCTTCTTCCCTTCATGAAAGATGGCACAGGGAGTGGTCATGATTCATATTCTCCTAGTCACTGTTCAGCACCAGCACTCAAGGTGAGTTTGCACTGTGCCACCAGACAGCAATTCAAAGCAGCCACACTATGAGCACACAAGATTGTTGAGACCTGCCCCAGTTAAAGGCTGGATCAGATTGCTTTGGTGCTTTGATTTAAAGTTTTATTTAGGAAAAATATAAAAACTTGTATATTCTATAGATTCTGATTCTGAGTCTAAAATATCATCTTCTGAAGAAATAGATCTACATATCTTCTTTTTTTTTTTTTTTNCTGCTGGCCTGAAGAGTTCTGACACTAGATGGAGATTAGAAAAATTTGGGAGGGGAGATCCTTTGATTGCTATTAACACAGTTAGTTAGATGCAAACTTTAAATCAGCAAGGTGGCTAGAAGCTGGCAGTTGGAGAATGATTATTCTGCTCTTGCATTGTTTCTTGCACTCTTTCCCAAAGCATCAAATACTGGCTACTGTCAGAAAGTAGATATTGAGCTAGATGGACACTGGTATTAAGCAGTTTGGCAGTGCTGTGACTGCATTCTTTTGTTATCCTTGTCATGTTTGTACTGGCATCATTAGGCTAATATGAATACACACAAAAGAATGTGCTTTTCTTTTTCTTCTGCTGAAATGTTTGCGGTGATTTGTGGCACTAAAGGCATGTACAATGTTACAGCATAGTCAAATATCATTCAAACACAGGAAAAATTACAAATGCCTAATATCTACTGTGGAGGTGCAAAAGTTAGCTTAAGCCCGTTCTCTCTTCTCCAGAGCATGGAAAAAGCATAGCCCATTCTAAGACCAATGTTATTTTAATTCTGTTCTAGAAATTAGGAAACAAGACAACTTAGTTTACCATGGAACTCTCAGATAGAATTGAAAGTAAAAGTATTTATTGGGATATATATGATTTGAAATCTAATGTTTATGACCTGCAGAAATGCCCTAAAATATTTTCTTCCAGAAAGTATTATATCAAGTCAAGCTTTAAGTAGAAATGTAAAATACAAGACTAAAAAATATGTGTATGAGTAATGCATATATTCATTCATTACACAAGAACTTGAGATGTCGATTTTCTTGAGGCACATGTCAGCAAAAAGTTGGTGTTACAAAAATTCTACCTGAACACGGGGAAAGAAAAGGTGACAAACTTAACCCATGACTGATTTTATATAGCCCAGTAATTGTTCTGCTTCATGCTTATCGCTGAATGTTCTTTGCAACTTCTATAATTCCTTGTGAGGCAAAAAAACCCCATGCTTTTCTGGTATCCATCAAAGCTTGTGCACATTTGGAAACTTTTTTATGGGAGCAGGCAGTTACATTTTCTTCTGCATTCCCACTTGTATTCTTTTATCTAAGCAGGTATGGTATCTTAATAGAAAAAGCCACATAAAACAGTTTACAGTTGTGGTTAGATGAGGGCAATGGCATATAAAGTTAAATAGGAACAGACATTTTAAAAAATTATAGTTTCAACCATGTAAAATGTGTTGTGTTAGAAAAAAATAGCTAAGAGTCTTCTTTTAGTATTTTCTTGTGTGGCTACAGCTCATGCCATCATGCAAAAGGACAAGGAGTCTTCCAGCCATCATTAACATTTTATTGTTCAGGTGAAAATAATCACTTTTTCTGTGGTTATTAATGTTTTAATATTATAAATGTTTATCAAAACTGTCAAAATCTATGTTTTGTGTTGCTGAAAAAGCATGTAGACCAGATTAGTCCTGGGCAAAGAGTGCAAAACCATTTCTAAGAAGATTAATTTGCTCAAACAGTGCTTATAATCATGAACCTTTTTGTGTTTGACTATTACAGTGAACTTGCTTTTTGGCAGAAATATATAAAACATTGAACTTTAAGTGACCACTGGAGAATATTTGTGAAAAACAAACTGTGAATTTATGATCATAAATATTCCATTCCCATCCTCAGTTACTCAGGATATGAAGCTTACCATCTGATCTGAATACACATTCTAAATCAACCAACACAGCACAAATTTCAGCTTTCAAATGCTTGTGATAAACTACCTCTGCATAGTTTATGGGCCAAGAAATACTACTGAGAATTTTTAAGACGTCTGAAGTATATAGGATTTGGTTTGTTTTCGCACCGCCTATGTTAGCAAATAGTACAGCACAGTTAGAAACCCACAGGATGAAACCATTGCTGCTGAGAATCCAATACCCACACCACATTTTTCAGAAGGTTTAAGCTGGCCCCCGATGAATGAATGACTAATGAGTACTCATTAGTGGCTGCAGTGTGTTGAACACACTCCTGGATGTCTTCTTCTGGGTTCATCTCTTTGGAAAGGAACCCAATTCATAGCTCTAAAACCACCCCAAGATGCAAACCAAAGCACAGAGAAAAGGGACAACTGGAATTACGCTTCTGATCTGAACAAAAACAGGGCTGTAGGTGCAACTTATGTGGGCGTTGCTTGTTGTCAGAATTTATAATGTAAGGTACTTCTGTGCAAAATAAAACCAAAAATCCTTGATGTTTCTATTGAGTATGTGAATTTCTGAAGCAGACATAAGTATCTTTGTGAGAATCTAAAATACTAGCACATATACATACACATATTTGGAAGAGTATAACCACATACATGTATTTATTTTCAGGTCACAGTGTTTTTCAAACATAACACATACATTTATAAAACACATTTAAGTGCTTTTGTGATAAAGATTTTTTTCCCCCCCAATAAAGCTAGAGCTTAGACTAGCCTCCTTTTCTGAGAAATGGTGTGTTACTTTAATTTCACAGTATGTACTTTTCTGACATGGAGGAGAGATAATATAACAAACTTTCTTCTAGGAAGATCCCTAAAGTCAATATCTAAATCACCAGGGTTATACATTTCAAAAAAAATAAAAGCCTTGAATTATGTCAAGCAGCGATAGAGCACTGGTGAAATCTTTAGTCAGCAGTATGGTAGATTAGCTTTCTAGCTTTTCACCTCCACAGAAGGAGCTTCAGATTCTAGTGCCAGTTCAGCTCAGAAATAAAATGAGTTTCCAATTTTCCTGCTAATACCTAGTGGTTAGCCTCAAAGAACTGGTGCCTGGTTCCAGATGATTACCAGTACTAGTTTAATAGAAACTTATCACTAGCATAGCAGGGGTAGTGCATTATTAGTGAGGCGCATTACATAGCAAAATAAATTCATAGCGTCTATAGCTAAAGTCAATACTTCTAGTCACTGAGTCTCGAAAATAATGTGCTAATGATTCACCTTCCCATAGCCAGTTTTCAAGAAGTCATGCCCAGTAAAGAATTAGCATGCAGATGGAATTTCTTTGTCATCCAGCAGATCAAATTTGAATCACGCTTTGGGAAAAGCATGAGAAAATTTACTGTCTTGATGTATCTCTTCTGTAGATAAACAGTAGCAGTTTTAGCGTTCCGCAAGGATAGAAAATGTATAAACAGGTATAAAATTATCACTTAAAGAAATAATTAAAAGTCTGTAAGTGATGTGTCTTTCTATGTAGATACAGACAGGCATCCCGTCCCCATCCCCATCCCCCCCCCCCTTTCTAGATTTAATCCAGACATAATAGATGGTAGACATTAATCTCCGTGTAAGCATGGAAGCCCTTCCTGAACAAAACCTAATTAAACCATATGTTCATGGAACACTTTTTTGTGTATGAAGGTTGTGGACTCAGGTTAGTAAATTTTAATTCACAAAGCATTCATTTTATCAAATACAGATACATATTTGAAGTTCAGATATTTGTATGATAAAATAAAAAAACTCCAAAGAAACATAGCTTCTCTTTTCTATTTATAGAACAAAAATATGTATAACAATTTATATAACAACTGCATGAAAGGCATCAAAAGATTTCATTCCTTAAATTTGTTACATTTAACATCCCCTTGGAAATGTCACTTCTAAGTGACAAAGGTTGATTCTTTCCTTGAATGTTATTTAAAATATTAACATTTTTATAAAAGCTCATTTGAATCGGCAGTATTTCTTTATGAAATGTAGTATAATCAAATTGCTTATCCAGATCCACGCTGCATTACTCTTTTTATAATGGTGTGATAGCTGCATTCATTAGAGTTATACTGGTATAAAAGCTAGACGAAAACAGTGAGGAATCAGGACCCTATTCTCTTTATAAACTGATCATTTTTTGCTGAAAACAAAGCCTGAATGTTTTCTACTTTGCATATTTTAAATTATTGGTACCAAAAAAGGGAATAATGTCTATTGCCAAGACCTATACACACTATTCATTATGTCTGGAAAGAGAGGACAGGCTTAGTTCATTAAAAAGTTGTTAAATTTTTTATTAGACCCTGGCTAGTTAATCCATAAAAATGAACAAACCACTTTTTCTCAAAGTTTAATAGCTTGCTTACATCACGCTGTGAAATACATAAGAATGTGCGCAAGAGACAGCTCAAGTTTTGAAAAGTTTTATCTTTTCATATAGGTGTTTATCATATGAAACAGATGTAAAGATATAGTAGTCTTATTTAAGACACGGGAGGGTTTTTAATGACTATCGTGCATTATGTTTAGTGTCTTTTATACATTATTCTGATCTATGATTTGTTCTGAGTGCCCTCTACTGAAAAGTAAGATGAAGTGATTAATTATTTAGTACCCAAAGAAATAATGCCTACAAAACACATTAGACAGGCAGTTGTATGTTATTAAAAGATGTATGTATTGATACATGAAAGGCCTTAGAGCAAATTTACTATTCCAAAGAAAAGTGCGTTATGCATACATGTACATATATACTACAAAATGGTGTATGTGTTCCTTCTGCTTCTGATATGTTCTCATATGTAAAAAGATATGTTTTTTTAATGATCTAGGATTATGTAACAGCAGAAATCCAGTGCATTTGTTGAGTAACGGATATCTCTTGAGAGCTTGCTCCCAAACCCCTGGAAGTCAGTAAGAATCTTTTCATTAGTTCAAGTGTCTTTGGATTGGTCCTAAGTAGGTATTGTGTAATATGAATCAGTTACACAGACAGCTTCAGGACTGTTCTGCTACTATAGGACAATAATAAATGAGAGAAACCAAAAGCAGTGGGGTTGAAATTTGGACACTGAGAAACCAGTTATAGATGCATATACATGTGTGATATGTATATATATCAAAAAATATGCATATATCTCTCTCTACAACAGTTAAAATGAGATGTCCATCTTGAATGCTAATTGAATCCTACTCTTCAGCAAGCTTCCCATCAACCAGGTTTCTACGCATGGTTCCCATCATGGTTCTACTCAACTGAGATTAAACAAAATTCATAATTTAAAGTGCTGTATTATTGTAATTTTTAAAGCGTTGAATGCAGCACTGTATAGTATTTAGTCAGTATTACAAAACATTGATCAAAACTGTAGGCATACACCCTGTTTTATTGGGTTAGTATAGACGTTCATCCTGTGTTTCAAGGGAGTCAGGTCATCTCTGATACGGTCTAACATTGCTCCAAGCCAAAGGATGTACAGATCGTTTGGTTGAGATGATTGATAAAAACAGCAAATTATGATGCTTCCTCAGCATACTGTTTACTAAGTGTGGGTAAAAGTGAAAGCCATCTGGTACTGCCAAGCAAAATGAATGAGCTAGAGATCCCCTCCCAATAGAATGTAGCCCCAAACTCTCTCCATCATACTGTAATAAATATCATGTGTCACCAGCTCTTGAATCAAAATGAAGTGCCTCTGAACTTTATCAGCCAACTTCACTATTTCTTTCTCTACTCAGTACACTGTTCGCTAATATATTGGTGTCAATCTCAGCATCCTGTTCCAGCCTGCCTTTCTACTTTACTTCCTGTCTTATAATTACCTTTTACGCAAAGTTTGCAGCTTATTTTGATGGTTTAGGGTTTTTTGCTAGTCAGAGCAGGCATAGCTTTATGCATTCATTTGTCTTTCAGTTCCCCAGTTTTTCTACCTTTTCTTTGGTTCTACCTTTTCAAGTGTTTTTCCTTAGTTCCCCTGAAGAACCTCTTCTGGTTGGTAATTCTCACCACTCGAGCAGCTGACTGATTACAACTCATATTTGTGCCACTTTTTCTTCTATTTTACACTTTATTTTCATCAGATTTGTCCCCCAAATATCATGTAAACATGGTGTACTGCAAGTTTTTCTGCATGTATTATAATAAGTTCCTTAGATGTCAGTCTCCATTACGTCTGCATGCTGATTTTTCCATGAAAACCACTTTCATTTCATGAGTTTCACTATCTCTTCCATAAAAAATACCAGTATAAAATGATTAGTTCACTAGCTCCCAGTCTTACTGACCTCTCTAAAGAACTCTGATTACCTTACTATTTAGAAATTATATACTGTTA
The DNA here is from genome assembly GCA_013398295.1 of Chionis minor. Classification (NCBI taxonomy): domain Eukaryota; kingdom Metazoa; phylum Chordata; class Aves; order Charadriiformes; family Chionidae; genus Chionis; species Chionis minor. Next base: position 39,170 of record VZSF01003406.1, read on the forward strand.
TCTTATTTATGATGTGGGAAAATTGCTACAAAGATAATTACTATTTAGGTTTGTTCCTCATACGCAACGTGTATAACCTACACAGGTGCATTTACAAGTGTGCAGACACACACATTTATTTTATTCTTTTATTAAGGCTGTTATAGTCCAGCCTATACCAGTTCATTCTTTGAACAGATTTACCACTTCTTAGAGGGCACATCTATAATCATTATAAGTAATTCCGCATAACTGCACAGCAATACCAGATGGATCCATCGATATGCCTTGTGGGTCAGTTCTCATCTTCGGTCCCAACTCTACTGTCATTCAGGCAGCTTAGCAGACTAAGGAATTTCTGGTTCTTCCTAACTGCTCTAACACAGTGCCATGCAACACCTAGAATATGTGGGTTCAGGGAGAAGAACAGAGTCCCAAAGAAGGTCGTTCCCCTTAGTGAGCAAGGGTTGTAACTGCAAAGCCACGGTATAAACAACGGGCTCTCCACATATCTCAGAGATGCCAGTTGCAACATGCGCTGCCCACGAGGACCCATGCATGTGCAGGAAATCTATTACTTTTTGACTGTTTGAGACCTGCACGCATCAACTGTTCATTGCACAGACAGCTAGTCATTGCCTGGGAGCTTTAGAAAATATGTGGTCTCGATCATGTTTTGTAAGAGACCAAACCTTGCTCCTGTATGATAGATCCATCAGAGCGTGCTTGGTCTTTTATTAGATCACTCAAGCAACATAGGAGAGTGTCTGTTCCCTGGTCAGGATGGGCAGTATGCAAATGCTGTACCAGTACTTAGTAATCTAGTTGCTATAACAATCTTACGACCCACAGTGGAGCCTCTGCATATTCTTTCAAGTCCCAGTTACGCCCTGCAGAACTGAGGCATAGTTGCTCCAGAGGAAGGGAATTTAGGCAGGGAAAATATACATTTTTTCAGTCTTCCTTTCCAAATCAGTCCCATTCCCACCTCATTTCCAGCCCTACAACTATGCAACTGTTCTTCTGCCTTTCTATGGCAGTCTGTCAAAGCAGACACCGTGTGTAGGAGGTCCATGGAAGGGTTCTGGCTTCCCAGAAGATGAGTAGCTGAAGGGGGAGATTGTTCAAGGGAAATTCAGGGCTATCTTAGCCTGTGGCTCCCATCATGGATGATGTTCATCAGGGAACAAATGCAAGCACCCCCATGAAATCAGGCTGTGTGAGGAACTGGGAGGGTAGGGAAAGGGGAATCGCTTACCCCAGAACCTCTTGGTTCTGTAGTTTCACGGTATACCGCAACCTCTTGGTTCTATAGTTTTATGGTATACTGCAACATCTTGATGCTTTCTATGGGTGCCATTATCTTAGAAGGCTGAAATTCTAAATCACAGCACTGGACTTACTGTCCTGCACTGGGATTCATATGCCTGTCTGAGCTGGTCATCCTTTCACAGTCAATGGAGAAGAATATGCACGCTAAGGGACAAATTTCTCTCATCTGAAGCTAAACAAGTAAGAGGACTCAGATAAATCATAGTACAGTACCCACTTCTGACCGTAAGCTATAAATGGATGACAGTTGCGATACATGCATCTACACTGTACATACCTAAATGTAGTATTAATCCTACCCATAAATTCTTCTACAACAACAGGCCTAGATCTTAAGCACTCATGAGCTGTGATTTCTAGCTGATCTTTAGCTGATGGACTGGCACAATGGAGTCACAATCTGTTAATGTATTTTTTAAAAAAAAAAAACAACGTTTTAGGCTGCTCTGAAATAGAGCAAAACCTCAAAACCTCATCAAAACCAGAATATAGTGCCAGTCTCACAAACCGAACTACAAGTGGATTCTTTGTGGGCTTCTTCCCATTAAATGAAATGATGACTATATATGGGAAAGAGTTTGGCCATATTTTTATCTTTACTGGGAGGATAAATTGATGTCTACAGTGACAGACTCAGAATTCGTGTAAAGGCTTTTAAGTTTACAAAGAAGCTTGTTTTTAATTTCTTCTCTTTTTGCTTTAAAGCTTGCATTTTTAAAGTTTATCTTCTTAGAGTTTTCTCCCTAAGGGGGTCATTCACTGTCAAGAAAGGAACACTAAACACTCAGTGTTCACAGTCATTTGGCAGTGATTCTACCCTAAAACTGTGGTTTGATTTCTGAATTTTACAGTGAATGGGAGGATGCAGTGATTAGAGTACTCCAGATGTTTGTTCTCAGTTAACATATGACTGATTCAAATCATCATTATATTATTTTATCATGATATTTATTGGCTTTGAGTGTGTGTGTTGTAAACCATTTGGGAAAAGCTCACCTTTTTAAGAGAAAAAGTACTTGCGACAACTAATTCTGAAAAAATGTAGGAGCGCCATTTTGCAGGTATAGATTTTTGTAAGCGACTTTGAAATGGTAAAGCATCCTCTACAACTCTGTCATGTTCCTTCTCAGATACATATTTTGTGAATGAAATACATATTATGACACCTCCCTGTAAGGATACAGAGACCAGATATCAAGAGAAGCTGCCTGTGAAAGTTAATGAACCACACGTTTTAGAGGCTTAGACGTACTAGCAAGAATGGTTAGCTCTGCTCTTACCCCTTTAACTTTGTGCCTCACCAGAATTCATTTATTTAAATACTGTTTATATATGTAGACAATGATTGAATGACAAGTTAGAAACCCTGATATGAAATTTTGATAAGAAAATTCATTATTCAGCCACATTTGAAACGTGTTAGTTTACATGCTTGAGTTGTAACTATGGGTATACTGTCTTATATCCTGATTTATTCCTACATCTGTGTATACATCACAGGATTCCTATTGGTGTGGTGGGCCAATGTGACAGCATATTCAAAAAAGTTGAAAAATTTTTTTTTTCCATAAACATTAAAAAAAAGATATATGCTCACATGCTCTCACAATCCTCAATGCTCACATGCTAGATCGATAAATCTTGTACTTTCTGATCTGATAATTAATTCAAGATGGGTAACCAGAGTTTGGGGTGGAGTGGATGGAATCAGCATTCCTGGCATTTATTTATGCCATTTGCAACCCCACAACTATTGTATAAGGAGGAGTCCACCAGGAAATCTGACTTCCTTCAGGCTAAGCAAAAGGGAAAGGACAACCTGCCAAAAAGATGCAGCACGTTTCTTCCAGGGCATCAGACTTGTCCATTTTGTCAATCAGTGCTGGAGGAAAAACTGATGCCATGGCCCTATGCTGTTCCTTGCCATCTCTTCTGGGAAGCCATGCAAATTGCCAGCCCTCATCCCTACTAAATTCTTCAGTCAGTAGCAACTGCACTCTGCTTGCTAATGAAAGACCCCATAAACAGGTCTCTGCATGGTGCTAACACATTGTCTTTGAGTATTGTTTCTGGCTTATTCCCTGACTGTAAACTAAAAGGAGAGCGGTGATTAAGGGCTAGAAAGAAATCCCTGAAATGACTGATTATGCAAAATTGAAGTTGTGTCAATTAGAATTACCAGAGATTAGTTCCTTTCTCTCACTGAAAAAAAAAAAAAAAAAAAATTACAAATTATTAGAGAATAGAAAACATCCTTCTAAGCCTAACAGAATTTATTTACCATGACCTAGGTTGGAAACAGGCTCTCTCAGAGTCAGCACATGAGATATCAATTTATGATTGGGCACATTACAATGGCCCCATGGTCTAGCAAAAGTATTGTGCAGCAGTTGTTAAAGTGCGAAAGACTTGAGCACAGCAGGGAGAATCTGATTAATTTTCAATTACCTAAGGGGACCAGTTTGGTTGAGGATGGCCAAGGAGCACTACATTCCTGCTGCCACCATCAGACCTTCAAAGAACATATGTCACTGTGCAAATTGCAAACCTGGCTTGCAGGACGTGTCAGACACCCTGTTAAGGCAACTCTTCTTTTCTCCCAGCAGAATAACGGCAGGTGGCAAGAGGAAGATAGCAGGCTGAGACTGATCCACAGATGTGTATTGAATGGCATCTTCTCATTAAAAAAATTAGTTTTCTGAGTTCATTTTCCAGCATCCGCTGTGAACAAGGAAAGTGAATCATGAGCCACTGGTTAAGAGCTGAGAATTAAGCTCAGTCCTGACACAAATGGACATAAATTCTGTTGTGAGTAAATGGCATTGTACCCACTTAAGTCAAAGCTGAATTTGGCCAGTAACATATACCAAGCTACAAACTAGTAATGACAGAGATAATTAAGAAATAATGACAGTGGAATAGAACAATGTCACAGGATAAAGGTCTCCTGCCACTCAACAAATGCTGAAATGAGGCTCATTTATCATGAATGAATGTCGAGGCAGAGCTGATGTCTTTTAAAAGCATGAAGCTTTACTCTTTTGACAATGTTGAGTAGTAATTATTTGTTTCTATTATGTGGAACTAAATGATTGATATAGATGTAATAATTTTCCTCAGTGGCTATTGATAGCGTAGATGAACAGATATTCACTTCATAAATAGTTGACCTATTTTATTCTAATTAGCTTAGACAGGAGATGTCTTAATGCATTGTAGCAAAAGAGTGTAGTCCTTCAAAACAAATGTTTTTCCTGTATTTGCAGTACCACAAATTATTTCAGTGAGTTTTATACTGCTCCATTAGGACCTAATTAGACATTCACCAAATAGTGTTGCTGTGAGAGGGGGATATAACATAACAGGCCACAAAATCTGTAATTTATTAGGCTTTTTAATGAAAAATTTTGGAAGGAAAATTTGGAGATGTTTTAGGAGGCACTCTACCATGAAAAGTACACAGGAACAAAACCAGAACAAAAATTATAATCACCAAACAAACTGCTTGTGGCTGTGTCCAGATTGATAATAGCTTTTGGAAATCAATAAGGACCATGCTCATAGCCATCTCACTAGAAGGCACACAGAGACATAAATTCATTAGATGCAGATGAATAGCCCAAATTCATCAGTAAAATCTGGCTGCATTGAACTATTCTATCAGCAAAACATGCCTTATTTCATCAAGGTTTATGATTGGCTTGTAACACCAGAAACAGAGTATTTTGAGGCAGCTGACTTTGAGGAAAAACTTTGAAAAGTCTGTTGAGAAAAAAAAATATCATTGTTCTATTATTCTGAGTTCTTCAAACCCACCTACTTCGCAAATCACAAGATTATTTAAGCATGACTTCTTATTCACAGCTGAAGAAACCTCTCTAATGCCAGTTACAACCTCATTCCTCAGCAAGTAAAACTAAAAGAAAGAAGGGAAGGTAATAGGAAGAAGAAAGGTAACAGAGATTATTAACGTGCTACCATTCAATAGAATATGTTCTTTTAAGACACCACGTCACACACACATGCTTGAACACATTGCCTCTCTGTGATCTTGCCTTTCTTCTCTTTCAAAAACTGGGTGAAAAATGATGAAAATGAGAGTCTGTGTGATGCAGGTGAAACAGCCAGCTGTCACAGAGCGGAGACAAGGACTAGCCCTTCAACCGAGAAATGGCAGATATAAAAGGCTTATTCGCCTTAAAAATACTTTTGCTGGTAAAAAAAGAAAAAAAGAAAAATCAGAGGAGGAAACTGTCTCCAGCCAGCTTTTCTCACCTCTTCCAACATGTAATTAGCCATCATACAACAGGGGTTACTGCTACCTTGCTCCACTGTCTGCCACCAGGCTGGAGCCACCTCCTCACAGAGAGAGCACCACGTCTTCAACCACTGTCGCACCCCATTTAGGACTGAAGATGAGAGAGATGAGGTTCTATAAGCACTCTTACTTCCATCTAATAATACTTACATATCAGCTGTCAGGGCCCTGAGGGCACTGCTAGGCCAGACCATCCCTACCCATGCTCTGGAGCTCCCCTCACCCTGCTCACGGCCCAGGACTCCATTGCAGCCCCCAGGCCGTCAGCTCCTACCCCAGGGACACTGCAGCAGTGCTGGTCTCCAGCTTTCCACAGCCCTGCCCTGCCTGGCCATGGGCCCCACCAAGCTGGGCCCACATCCTGGCCCAGCCTCAGCCCATCCCTGTCCCCAGGGAGGTGCCATATACCCAGGGCTGGGGCTGCCTCCAGTGCCCCACGGCTGCCCTGCTCTTGAGCCACCATCGCTCCCAGCTCTATGGCGCTCAGCAAGCTGCTGGCCCTTCCCACACCCTGGCAGCAGCATACTAATTCATTTTGTGGTCATTAATCAATGAACATTGATGGCTCCCTTTCATATAACTGGTTAGGTAGGCCGTAAAATCTTCACAGGGGACAAATGGCGTTCCAGGTCATCCAGACATTGTCCTAGATGGCCAGGAGGAGTTCTCGGGATCTGCTGGCTTCCCGGTTGATTGCTTCACTAGTCCTTCTGCTCAAATAGCCACAGAAAAGACCATACCACATGCTTATGACTTTGCAGTGAAAAAAACCAACCAAAGTGTTTTATTTAATTACCAGTTAGTAGCTAAAAAGCAAACAACAGTTCACAGTGGATTTTTGGACACCAAAAACTTCCCCATCCTGTGTATCACTTAGAAAGCACGACTTGAAATAAAATAGAATAATAATCATTTTGCCCTTTGTCCCTAACCAATTCTTCTTGAATAATTATAACATCTTAAATCTCTATAAATTATTCCATGCCATACATCTCTTAAAAAACATTTCCACAAAACTGCAAATTTTATTTGCTGCTGACTCTTGAGAATTTGCTTCAGGTCTCTGTGCAGGACCTGTAGGACTCTCTTTTGCTCAGACTTGCAGTTGTAAGTATCAACTACACTCAATTAAGTGGAAAAAAATAAAGTAATGGTTGTTCAGTGTTTCTGAAGATCAGGGAAGCATCTGTTTGGACCCAATGTGGGGGGCTCTCTTTATGATTATGGTTTTTATCCATAGTGAATTAGAAGTTGGAAAAAGGAACCCAGATGAGGACTCCGTTGTACCAGGTACTATGAAAGTATGGAATTGAGAAAAGCAAATTTAGAAGAATGGTAGAAAAAAGTAAATTTAAACTTTTTTATATTACTTCTAAAGCTAAGATAGGGTTCCTGTTCATAAGCGTTCAAACCTTACGGAGGCAAGAAAAATAAAGGACACCAGAAAAAGCTACAGTCATCATGTTATAGTTTGTAACTCAGAGAAATTAAGGGTCTCTCTCAAAGACATGGGGACAGCCTGAAGACTGTTGGAAAACAGGAACGCACACCGTGGCCCATCACTGCTCTAGCCACAAGGCCTCAGTCGTCTTCCAAGGAGACAGCTCTGAACATTCAAAAAGCTGGAAGCTCTCTCCCAACCTATCCAATATTTACTCTCATGACAAAATGATGCCAAGCAGTTACCTTTTCATATCACAAGAAGAAAGGGCGTGATTTCATGGGTTGGATTCCTGTGCTAGCTTTTGACCTCATGAGCAGAGGCACAACTCTGACCAAAAATTATCCCACCTTCATTCACTTAGGATGGAGAGAACAGCAGCATTCCCCTATCCAGCTGACACAATGTTTCAGTCTGTTATTACGGGCACCTTTACATAGCTCATGGCACCCTTCCTCTCTAATTTGCAGGTAAGGAATGTCCCGCTTTGACTGTCTCCTGGATTGCTGTATAACTGTAATAATGCCTGTCAGACAGCTCTCTTTTTTTTTTTTTCCTTAACATTAGGAATGAAATGTACTTCTTACTCAAAATTAGATGGTTAAAAATACACAGCTAGAGTAAAGCAATCTTTAAGGTTCTAGGGTTTATTTTGCTGTTTAAAAGAGATTTAAAAGTTAAGGAGATGCTACCAGGAAAAAACTGTGTTTGTAACTTTGTTAGAAACAAAAACTGTATTTGTAACCTGTGTTTTCACTTTCTTCTACTTATAGCTTCTTAAAAGCTGAATGCTGAAATGTTTCTTTTCCCTCAACTCTGTGCTTTTCTGCTATCCTTATTTAATTTTAAATCAAGAGATAAAAGCCAACCTTCCAGCTGAGGTGAAAAGATACAGAAATACTTGCAGACCTGGGTGCCATCTTGCTAAAAATAGTGCGTCCTTACGCAAAAAAAAGTGAAGAGGCATGATATACAAGAAGCACAGGGGAAGCTGTTGAAGACCATACAGCTCAAGAGCAAATAATGGTTCTTCCTGGATATATCTATGAAGCCTCCATTTGGCCATGCCCAGTGGTGCCCTCAGAGCCAGCCGCTGCTTGCAAGCATGGCTGCAAATGCAGTTGGAAACTACCTTCTGTTGCAGGTGTCTTTGGCATTGTACAGGGCCACTCTAGCTGAATTTCAGACAGAAATTCACTTCAGAGAGTGGTCAAAAGCCAGGAACTGTGGAGTATACCATTACCATGGCTATTCTTACACCTGCTTATCATCACCTGCAGCAGAAAGAGTACTTTTGGCTCTATAGTCACTAGACCAGCCCATTCTTCCTTTGCAAATTACTAGGCCTTCACTCATTTACACCAGATAATTCGTGGCCTTACACTTAGTAATGCAGCTTAACTCTGAAAGACATCTGAACCTTACCTGCCTTTAGGCTACCCATATTGACTAAACTTCAAAAATCCTAACACAGTGTTTGTTAAAGGATACATCTTACAAAAAGGGGTATTTATCCCATGTTTTTCCAGTCCAAAGTGTAGTACCCTAACCACTGGCCGTATATTGCATAGACAATATAAGGACGTGAATACATGTAATTAGTGTGAATAAAAGCAAATTTTCTCCCTTGGTCAACATCAATTAACAGAAAGCAGACAAGTCAGTATGAACTGGGTAATGACCAGCCATCAGTATAGCAAGAGTAGATAAAGTCTGGTGTGATCCCAGCAGCTGGCACCCATGAGGCATGAGTCCAATGTGTCCAAACAAATCACATGTTGTGAGACAGCATCAGACCACTTCCAAAGGAGAAATAAAATACGTGGTCTTTGCGGATACAAGGGCGCCCCATGCAACTGCATATTCATTTAAAAACTGCCAGGCTATTGAAAAAACCAAGTAGTGGGAGCTGAATCTAGGTAACAAGCTTTTATATCCTTTCATATACAGAAAAAGTAGTTTTTCACTGAAAGAACACGTTGGAGAAAAATTACATGATTCCTAATCTGAATTCACATTTCAGACTAAACTCCTCAATACAAAAGTGTAGAATTTCCTTCATCAGTAAGTTGACCCCAACAGCAAAAGCTATGTCTGGACCTAGTTTAGGACAAGATTGTAAAGGTATCTCGCCAGCAGAATCATTTATCTATCTCCTAGTGAAATTCACCTCGTAGTACTTAGTCTGAGAAAAACTAGTCTGATGATGAATTAAAGTTTATATCCGTGCTACTTACTGAAGAACAGGATTTAGATGGTGATGCATTTGCTAAAGATGCTGTGGCTGGTATTTTCTGCATACCTAAACAACTTTTTAAAGTACTTAGGTACTTAGTACTTAAGAGAGGTACCAGTTGGGTACCTGCCTCCAGATATCTACTTGAAAATCTCAGTCTCCAATTTATTTTTTTTTTTTAATTTCTAAAGTAGAATATACCTGTTTGTGCTTTTCTGTATCTATGTACCTACCGATATCATCAACTGTTACCATCAGTAATAGCAGTAAGATGGTATGGTCTTCACTGAAATGAAGTTCTCTTGTGCAAAGGCAAACAATATAAGAACGTACCAAAGTCCCACTACATAAGTAACCAAGCAGGGTGGCAAACTGATCTGCATGTGAAACTTTGACTCTATTATAATCAATGGCAAAACTGCCAGTAACTTGAGACAAAAAATGTCACTCACGACTGTATGATACATCGATGGGCACAAAGACAGTCTGTAGAAAGGTTCAGAAATAGAACAGCTTAGGTCTCAGCCTTTAAATGCAACCCTTACTCTCATGAAAACCAATTTCTAAGACGCTTCCTTCACCAGTCTTGTATATGTATCTCCCATTAGCTTCTGCTAGAGTTCTGAATATGTCTCAAAGATAAACAGACTGCTTAATTATTAGTTGGTGGTGCATGACAGAATTTTGGAAACAGGACTGTAAATGTCACATGAACAGTAAATATGTTCATATTTTGAAGTTTGAAAGCAGGCATCAATTGCCTTCACTGTAATGAAAATATGTACATACCTTTTTATTGCTGGCAAGCCTATATTCATGAGATAATACTACAAATAATACTACACCATTCTGTACCCTGAACTAGTTATAGTCTAAATGCCCTAGGATTTATCAGAACATTTTTGCAGAAATAACAGAGTTTTGACAATGCTAATCTCAGGAAATGCATTGGACAGGGAATGATTTCTTTAGTAGCATCTGGTATTTCTGAAATACCTGCTAGATCCATACAAAAGCTTTAGGGAACAGAATTTTTGTTGGTGTTACAGTTTGTATACAACAGAGTCTATCGCTTTCCTAAGATTTTGAAAAATAGATGAGTATGAATATATATGCATAAATGCATGAGCCTTCAAAATGCCAAGTGGCTGATTCTTAGAAGCATCATCTTGTGTTTTTTACAAGTACCTATACTATGTAAAGTACAGAATTTCAGAATTAAAACTGGAATACCCACTTCTGCAATATTTCCTACTTTACAGTTATTGATTGATGGTTATCAAGTTTTCAAACGTTAAACTTTGCAGATTGTTAGAGAGAGTGATTAATGTTCAGGTAACAGACTAAAAATTCGAAATCTGGAGGAAAAAAAGCCCAGCAGTACACAAGTGAACTTCTCATGCTTATGAAACCAAGACACCCCAGCAGCAGACTACAGGCAGTGCTGTTAAGCAAACCGCTAGCAGACTTCCTTTCAACTAGGCTTAATTAGAACAAAGTATTGAAAGACATACATATGCCACCAAAGTAGAAGTGTTTTTCTTCACAAACATAAAAATGTACCAGAATGTCTGTAAGTATATGAACAAATTAACACCTTAAGTCTTGTTTGGCTATGCAGCCAAAAAATCAAACAACTAGCAGTAAATGCTCTACTGATTTTTGGAAGTATTTTCAAGCACACGCAGTACCTGGAACTTTTAGATCTATAAAAAAAAAACCAAAACCACAACAAACAGCTTCACACAACTTGTTGAGGAAATAGACCGGGCAATGGTAAGGCTACTCTAACTTCGTTACAAGTTTAAGAAATAGCCGAAGTCAACTGTTCCGTAACTGCTGCCGAGCAGTGGACTGGAGATGGTGATTTGGTCAATGAAGTTATCTGACGATGCTCGGGAGACTGAAGATTAACTGCCCAGGTCACCTAAGAAATAACGTTTCGGAAAAAGAAAACCCAAAAACCCCCAAAACCCGACCGGAACGGTGGGGAATAAACTCTGCTTCGTCCTGCCGGCGGGATGAGCGATGGTGTCGCTCCGCACGGAGCGCGCCGCTGCCGTCGGGGCTCCGCGGGGCTCGGCGGATCCCGCGGCGGGGAGGGGACAGGAGTCCACCCGCCGGCACCAGCGCAACCTCCGCGCCGCTCCGCTCCGCACCGCGCCGCCCCGCTCCTCCCCGCGCAGCCCCTCCCCGAGGCCGCCGCCCGCC